>APFE031216432.1:43927-60098 GCA_000404065.3 Pinus taeda | reverse complement strand
GGCTTACAGAGCGTACAAGTACACAGGTACAATGAGCTTGGAATGCGTACACGCAGGCAAGGTAGAGAGAACCTGCGTACCCAGAGATAAACATGTTTTTAATGACTTCCTCTCTTTTTGAAGTTTGACATGAAGAGCAGAGGTATGAGGCTTGACAAGGAGGATAATATGACTATTGATGGAGCCATATTAACTGCAGATAGTCATGGTGACAAATTTCAGTGTAACAATCACTTTCATAGTCATGCATCGGCTCCGTATAGCGCAATCCTTCAGTAGGGTCCAAAAGTATAACTACGCATAGTGACTTCTTCTCAAAAATCATCTTCTGCTTCTTAAGATTCATCACCCTGTTCATGTTAGTGGCCCAATCAATTCCTAAGGGCGCGAGATAGGGATTGTTGTCATCAAAAATCTCTATCGCTTCAAAGTTTGCTAGCGCACGCGCTCCCTCAATATCCACAGTGATTCCTTGCAATCACCCCATTGGTATTATCTTCTGCTGGTTCGCCATTCATAACTGAATAGGAGACCATTGTAGTGTAGGTCTCCCCATTCGCTCCCATGTCTACTTCGGCAGAACGTTCGCATCTGATCCTAAATCTAGAATTACTTGGTCCATCTCATATTCTCCAATCTGCATGGTTAGCCTCATTTCTCTTCCTATTCTTGTCTTATGCTTTCCAATCTTCCAGACTATGCGTGGTTCTCCTAGCGCGGTCCCAACACATCTGTTAATGAGTTCCTGTAATCCTTTTACAGCTTTATTATCGCGCAATAACTTCATGCATGTTTCCAGGAACATTGTGAGCATAGATGGGTCCATCTCTGGCTCTAGTCTATCTTTGCTTCCTGAAGTGGAGGCATCAGCAAAGCTCTTCTTAGCTTCCATGAAGGTTTCCTAAGCGCACTCCAAATCAAACTCCACTTCTTTCGCCAAAGCTTTTCAAACCCAAGTACTATCTTCCAGCTATATGCCTTTGTACTCTCCCATTGTTATTCCACTTTGGAGCACAATGTTCACATTTGGATCTTCCTCATGTGACTCAAACCTCATCATCTGCAAGTTCTGAATCGGGGGAGGTGGTAGCGCTCCTTTGTCATGTATCCTAGCTTTCAGTGTAGGACAATATTCTATTTCATGATCAAATATGGTGCAATATAAACATGACGGTCGCACCAGATTCATACAGTCATGGGCATAATGTCTTGGCCCTAAGCAATTGTATCATATCAATTGACCGCGACCTCTTCAAGATCCTCCTCCGCCTCAGCCTTGTCTACGCCCCTGAAATCTTGTTCGCGCCACTTCTGCATTCTGGACTAAGGGTCGCAATTTGGCCTGAACTTTGTAGGTGGGAGTTCTATCCATCCTTAACTCATAGCTTCTATAAGTGCACTCACTGTGTCCCATTGACCTACAAAATTTATTGAACAATTTCTGTGAATTTTTTGTATTTTTTTGTAACAAATGGTAGTTGTCTGTAGCGTGTTTTCCACTTATTTGACAATTCACGCACCACAAAGTAGGCACCGCACTAGGTCCTCGTGCTTCCTCGTGCCCTCACAGAGGTGAAATCAAGGGGCTAGTTTATCGTCCCTTATTTCCTTCATTCCTGTAAGTTTTTCCACTTCGCGTAGCCCCAAACATCAAGGTAATTGCATAACCCTCTTTTGACACAATAAAATTTTAATCCAAGTATTCAAAGACTTTACATACTTACCTCATGGTCCCTTGAGAAAGCATCACTCGCCCTCACTGTAGCTAACTGAAGTGTCAACCGCAAACTCAGTAATGAATCCTCCTATAATTCGATCAATCTAGTGATCAATGACATGCGTGATCTTATCCTCTTATGCTTCCAACCTTCATACTAGTTCTGGGGTCCACACAATAGGATTGTTGAGTTTTCACCTTCCTTGGCTATCTTCTAGCTTCGCAATCCACTCGTACAACTCAATAGGTAAAGATGAAAAGAAGATTTCGCGGATCTTTGTGTATAGGTAGCTATCTAACCACTCTTATTTTTTTAGTTGCGAGTTCCTGTTCTCCTCGGCCGTGAACTCGTGAATTCTTCTATCCACCCAGCCTTCAATTTCCTTCTGAGTTGGATTCCAATGATATGAGATCAGACATCTCTATGAAGATTCCAATCCCAACAACGAAACCATTTGTTGGCTTGATGGGGCCTGACCCAGGTTCGGAGTTAATTAGCCAAACAAATCCCTACACTACTGGCCCTTCCGGCATAAGCCCATAGAGCATGGACTGAAGTCTCACCCAAAGTAGTATGGGGGGATGCTGGAACCAAGTTTCCACACCCTTGAGATTTCTGAGGGGTCAATTTAGTCCAACTATGCCTACCTTTGCGCAGGTTATTTCGCACACTGTTCTGACCTGCAATACCTTTACGATTTTCTATAATTGTCCTTCGTGCAGCCCTAACTAAGGGTTAAGGTGATTTTGCGCTGTTATGGCAGCAATCTGCACTATTTCCCCAAGTTACACCACGTATCTTACTTATCCTCTTATAGATGTTAGTCAACCTCGCTTAAACAGATACTTTAACTCACATTCACTTAACCTACATAGTTATCTATGTTTGCGCACCATATAGAGAACATAAATGCAATTTATACCCAATATATTCGATACAGAAAATAGGAAATGAATACATAGAATTGATGTAAAACTTCTCTTTATTAATGCTTCAATAGTTATAGACTCGACTCGCCCTACGCACTTAGCTATGGAATACTAGGCCTCTATGCACTCAGCTACAGAGCCTTCTCCTACTCTATGACCCAAGGACTTGACTTTACCCTTAGATTCTCCACTATTCTTCTATTCCATGGTCATTCAAATTCTATTATTTTACAACTTAGAGCCTTGCTCTATTTATACAATCCCATGGTCCGCGGACCATGGGTATATCTCTATAGCCTACATCACATTACAAAATTGAGGGCAGACAACCCTATGACTCATTTACAAGCTACACAGTCCACGCCCACAAAATGCGGAGTCTTTACATTGTATTTACAACTTTAAACCAAAATCTAAGCTTTTAGCCCCAAAACTTCCCTTGGGGGATCCCATGCTCAACAATTCCTTGGATATTTTTTATTTATTTATTTATTTATATATATATATATATATATATATGTTTGCATTCATATGTACTAAATAAATTGAACTATTTCAGTGGCTTTGGTCCTCATCTTATTGAATATGCGTTGTACTTGTTTTAATGATTGTTGAATCAATGTGAACTATTTCGCTTGATGACTAATGATTCTTTCATAGATATGCTCATGTGTATTTATTATAATAGTACTAATTCTTGTCTCTTAAAGGATCACTTTTGATCCCTTCCAATGAAATAAACTTGATACATCTACAATTGAACATTTCAGAAGGCATACTTATTGGCTCATTCACAACTACATGTGTGTTTCTCTCTATTGCTAACTACTGTAGGAAAGGAAAATGTTTAATTAAAATGGGAGCAAGGCTACATTTTCGGATGGAATCCTATACCAAATGGTGTGAGGTATAATTGGGACTTCATATCAGGGCGATCTATTGTATGTTGGTGGGATCTAGCACAGTCAATATTTTCCAAATGAATTTTCCCATCCAATATAGATTTAGCATTCCTCACTTTATTTTCTAGTCTATCATAGATATGAGCCAAAACTTAAGAGGAGGAAAACATTAACACTTGAAACACCATGGGCTAATCAGATTCATTTTCATAGATGCTTTGGAGGGTCTTCAAAACCATGTGACTTGGGATGATTTTATGGACATGGATAGGGAGGCCTTCCTTGAAACAAGAGCGCAAGTCCTATTAGAACTTGGTGAAGTAACAACAAACAACGGATCTACAAAAGAAGAAGATGAGGAGAAGGAAGAAGAAGAGGCCAGAGGAGAAGGAGATGAGCCAAAAGAAAAATTAAAAAAGGAAGTCAAGGAGGAAGAAGGAGAAGCATTGGAACTGAAAAAATAAATACAAAAATAAAAGTGCTTAGGAAATACCCAATTAATCATGTTGTGACAAAATTAGTAGAACAAAGGACTCGAGAGACCATTGGGACATATTCTAGGCCGCATAAGATAATGATAATGGAGTAGAAGGAAGGTACTTCCAAGGGGAATGCAGAAGTAGAAGTTATTTCCACCTTGATAGCCTTAAGTACCCCTAATAAACAAAATGGAAGGATGCCAAGACAACCCCCTATGTAATTCAAGATAAATAAGAGCAACAAGATAAGGCAAGAGAAGCCTCAAACCCCTTCTCCAACCCCTATCACTATTGAAGAATCAACTAGATGACAAGGGGGAGAATTGGAAAGAGGTAAGAAGACATTAGAATAAATAACCACCATTAAAACTAAATGAAAACAACCACAAACCCCACAAAAGGGGCCAGACACCAAGGGAACCCAAACCCCCAAACATATCATCAAGCTATAAGAGAAACTGGCAATGATACACGAAGGCACTACACAACTATAGGAACATGAAGGATAGCTATAGGAAGAGGTTGTGGTCATGCAAGAGAAAAATTTATACATACAAGAGAAGATCCTTTACCAGACTTTGGATCCTACTACAATGGTTTAAAAAAGGAAATATCATCCCTACCCATTTTGTAGTCCCACTTTTCTCTGAGCTAGAGAAGGAAAGAGGTAAGACTCATAGGTGGATGAGGGAGGAGATGGTTGAACTTAGAATCAAGGAAGCTAATATGAGGGAAAAACTGCAAAAAAAAAATAAATACAAGGTTAAAGGCCCAACTATAGGAGGAAGAGGAGAAGCTTTCCATCATAGAAAACCTGGCCATGGAAGCCATCTAGTGTAGGCACCCATAAAAAACTTATTCAATGTTCCTAAAATAAAAATGAAAACATTTTAAACAAAAACCTTGGAACAACATGGCTCTCTCCGTTTCCAAGATTATTAAAAATTCATTGAGTTTTTTCATAAGGCTAGTGTTAAGGATAAAGCTAAAATAATTGAATTTTACATACATAATTTGATACTGACTGACATGATATTTTGGGACATAAACTCAATAATGGGGGATGTGCAGTTAATGTCCTTAGCTTCTTGGCTTACTCATGAATAGACCACAACTAAAGAAATCAAAAGAGTTATGGAAAGGGAGTTGAATGAACCCTTATGGATCATAGTAGAGTTAAGTGGACCTCAACTTGTCACCATTAATCATAGGCTCATTATTGTAGATCCTAGACTAGCACCAACATACACTGAGAAACAATAACATACCATTTTACGATTTCAGGATACCTTAAGATTACTAGCAAATGAACACCTACAGTCTTGTCAAAGAAGGTGGCATTACTCTACCACACAGCCTCAAGATGAAAGAATATATCTCCCTAGAAAGGTTAGGAAATGCTTTGGATAGGACCCCTCTATACAAGAGGATAGTCTAGATATTGAGGATCAATTGGATTGGGATAAAGTTCAGCCCTCCTCCACTATTGGGCTTGCAACAAATAAGGAAGATGCATAGGAGAAAAGAGAATGGGAAGAGATTGATAAAAATGTAGGTTTCCATCTAGAAGAAGGCACCCCTTCCAAGGTCACTTGGGATGTTAGATAGGTCAGTGGGGCCATGAATGAGGTAAAATTAAGAGACTAAGTTACTCAAGGGATGAGAAACACTTTTAGTAGGGTAGTATGATGTGCCTCCCAAATAGGTACAATTCAAGGTTGATAGGACCATCCTTCAATGCATTTTAGTCTCTCTCTTTGCATTTGATGGCATCTTTTTGAGATATAATGTGTTCACTAGGAAGGTTAATGAATATTTGTCATATCCTATAGCCTAATTCATTGAATGTGTAGGACAAGGGGCATTTATTGTGTAGGATCACATTGGATACCAATAAAAGGAAATTTGGGAGCCTCATTCCTTGCATAAGCCCATCAATAGCTTGGCTAGATGATGGGCGGTTACTATCCCTCAATGACTCTGAGAATCTCGCTTGGCTAGATGATGGGCAGTTACTATCCCTCAATGACTCTAAGAATCTCATGAGATTAGATCCACTTTTGTAGGATTTTTGGAGGGAATTATCCGTCTATTAAAGGAGGCTTCCCCTCACTCATTTTTTATAAATAAATAATCTTATTATCTCAGTGGGATTCAACTTTTTATAGGAAGATATTGAGTATTAGAGTTGGAGATTGCTATTTTTTGTTTCCATTGTCATTTTTTTTCCCCGGGGAAAAATCATAATTTTCTATTAATTTGGAAAATTGCATGTTGTATATGCATGTAGGTATATGCTGTATGTTGTGGCCATAGACTTCAAAAATATAGGTCTATACATAAGTTACCCACAGAGGGTATACAGTCATAGTTCAACAAACATTTATACAAAAATAAAAATATATATAGTGTAGAGATAGCTAATATGTACTGCAAAAAATACTGTAAAATTAAGGCCTATAGGCCCTCTATTGTAGCTGGTTGATGTGGGGCCCATGGTAATACTGAAAAAACTCTACCTCTCTCTATTCTTGAATTAATCATAGACCTCTGGGTTGGTTCGAGGCCTCCTTGGATGGTTGATTTGCAACCTGGTTGTGCTCTCTGTAAATGTGTAGACAAGAAATATGTTTAAATCGTGATTTTAATTGCAAGGCATCATCCAAAATGTTTTTGAGAGAATGCACATGACATGCAGATGTGTAATTAAACCAATTTATGATGATTTTGGAATCCCTGAATATTTGTGATTCTCTAAAATCATGTGCCAAGGTAAAATGTAATAGATGTCTGAGCAAGATGAGTTATGCGAAATTATTTGTACCAACACCCAAATCCATACAGATATGAAAAAAATGGTTGATTAATAGGTGAAATAAGATGCGCTCCCCACATCCTTGATCTTGGGAGATATGTCAAAATAAGCCCAAGGTTGGTTATGGTTGATGGCTTCAAGTGTTATTGTACAAGCAGGTGGAGGATGGTCATCATTGGGCACCTCATGAAAGGTATTGATAATCCAAGAAATAACTAATGGCCATTGAATTTCCATGTTGTTGAAGATGATACGGTTCCTGCTTAACCAAATAGACTAGCAAATAATCAGTGGGAGATTTCGATTTTTAATATTTGTGGACCCATCCCACCAATGCTTCCATGCCTCTAGCATATTGTGCCCATCCCAATGTTGTGTGATTGTCAGAGAGGAGATGAATTATTCCCAAATGTGTTTAACAGATGGGAAAAAAGGAAGAGTTGCTCATTTGATTCCTCATCCTGTTGGAAAATGACACACCAGGTCGGACCATAGTGAGATCATTTCATCAAGGTTACACTAGTGGGTGTTTTATTCATATAACATTCCACATAAAAAAATGGGTTCGTGGGGGTGCCTTAAGTTTCCAAAGAGATCTCCACCACCCTTCCAGAGCAAGTGGCTTGTGCATAGCATGAATGATGGGGTATCCTTCCTTGGGAGAGTATACTCCATGAGCTACAAGTGCCCAAATGAGCTTGTCTTCATCATTTGATATGCAGACATGTGATTCGGTCAATGCAGTGATGTAACCCTCCCATTATTGTAGCCACTAGTTAGGGATACCAAGTAAGGCTGCATATTTCCAAGCTTGCATACAAATAGTGGATTTCTCCAAATTCACAATGTGTGAAATCGTGGCGATGCCCCTATCTTTAAGGAATTATATAATATCAAGTGGAAGGTGATACATATTACCACAACCAGTCCATGGATCTAAGCCAATGTGTACCTATGTGTCCACTTTAATGCCCCAAGTGAGGCTGTTCTTGATGGTAGGAAGAGTGTGAAGAACAACCCGCTAGATAACCAAAATACAATGTCTGTGCCAAGTAGGGAGTCGAATCCATACCATAATGTGAAGTAGACAAATGTATTTATATAATATCACCTCTGACCACAAGCTACTGGAATTAAGAATGAGCCATCCCATTTTGGCAGCTAGAGCATATGCAAAAGCTGGGAGATATTTTAGGCCCCATCCTCCCCATTTCTTGGACAATGCAATATGAATCCATCTCACTCAATCAAATGACTTCCCCTCCTTGTGCCCATTCCATAGGAATTTGCAGCATATTCTGTGGATTCTAGAAAGTATACCTTAAGGAATCCATGTCAAGGACATCCAGTAAACTAGAGTAGTTTCCAATACATATTTAATAAGTACCAACCTAACTGGTATGAATAAGAATCTATGATTCTAGTTTAGAAGTCTTTTCTCCACCTTAGACACCAGCCAAATCCAGTCCGCTATTTTGTACCCATGGGATTTGATACGGAACCCTAGGTATTTAAGTGCATCTTCCAATATGTGACTTTGAAAAGGAAACTTCTAATATGAAAATTGGGTTTCCTATGGAGAGCATGTAGAGAATGTAATGGTTGACTTTGGCTTGTTTATTTCCATCCTAGTGGTAGCATTGAAAAGTAGCATGATATCATAGAAAGTATAAGTCCTCGATGCCACCATTTAGTAAGATAAGCACATCATCTATGAATAGGAGATGAGATATTGTACACTAATATGTGATCTTCAGTCCCTATAAGTGCCATTCTCTTCTTTCATGCATAATCAATCTGCTTAGGCCTTCCATAACAAGCAGAAATAGTAGGGGAGAGAGTGGGCACCCTTGTCTGAGATTGCTCTCAATGTGGAAGAAATTGGAGGTATAACCATTGATAAGGACACTAAAAGAGACAAAGGAGATACAACACACGATCCATTGGATGATGGTGAGTGGGAAGCCTAAATGAGTGAGAAACATTCTTAGATAAAGTCATTTGACCCGATCAAATGCCTTGGAGAGATCAATTTTTTAGGATGGCTCCTTTTAGATGCTTCAATTTAATGGAACGGAGAGCTTCTTGAGCAGCATTAATGGCTGCATGAATTTGTCGGTTGTGTAGGAAGGAAAATTTCTCATAAGAGATATTGGCAGAGAGGATAGGTTTGATACAATTGGCAATGATTTTGGCAATAATCTTGTATAGACAATTGCAAAGGGATATGGGACGGAAGTCATTGAAAGTTTGAGGAGAATCTACCTTGGGAATAAGGGCAATGAAGGTGGAATTTATTGCCTCATACATGTGACTAGAAAGTTGGCATTCCCCCACAACCTTAAGAAGGTCCATTTCTATAATCTCAAAAAAGGCAAGATAAAACTCAACCATCCATCCATTTGGTCCAAGACTTTTATCCTTTTTGAACAATTTAAGAGTACTTTCCAATTCTTCCATAATTACTAGCTTAGTGAGGTCTTCTGATGCATCATGGTCAACAAACTGAGGGAAGAGACCAACAACGTGGATAATTTTAGAAAGTGAGGCCCGAGGTGGTTCCCTAAAAAGCTGTTGAACGTGAGAGTTTCCCAGATGAGTCAGTTGATGAAAGTATGAGAAAACTAACCATGTTCAGTAGGAATCTTCCATATAGTATTACAAGCCCGTCTCCCTTTAGCAAAATTATGGAAGAATTTAGTATTGTCATCCCCAACCATCAGCTAGATGGCTCTACTTCTGAGTCTCCAAGTCTCCTCTCATTCCTTAAGTATTTTAGACCTCTGGGCCTCTATATCAGTGAGAGTATATTTAGCTTCTTCTGAGATGAAACCCCGTCCCTTCTCATCTAGTAGATCAACCAACTTATCCTCAATAGTGTAGATTGTCTAGTCATCCCAAGCAAGCTTGGTTTTTCCCCATTGTATGGATAGGATTTTAAGTTCAATGAGGTTGTGACAAAAACCTTCTTCCATAGTTCACCCCAGGGTGGGAGGGTGAGCTCTCCAATAATTAGTGACCAATTTATGATAATCAGGTTCCATCATCCAGGTTGAGTTGAATTTGAATGGTGCTCAAGGTTTTTGAAAAGGGCTTGCTAATTCCAGATAGATGGGGGAATGGTTAGAGATACCCCTAGATCCTACCCATTGTCAGTAATTTGATAGGGTGACAAGTAAGTTCTCCTTAATGAGGAAACAATCCAATCTTCGGCCCAAAGCAACTTCTCCTATCCTTCTATTGTGCTAGTTTGGTTGATTTTCATTCATGGGGACATCAATCATATGGTGTTTCTCCAGAAGTTTCTCCATAAAATCAGATATGGGATCCAATTGAGCATTATGTCCCCAAGATTCCGCGTGCCCAATCGTGAAGCTGAGATCCCCTCCCATAATAATATTATTGGAATTAGTTAGGGAAAGATGCATTAGCCGGTTCCAAAAATCGACCCTGATGAGATATGGAGCATATACATTGATAATTAGGAAATCCCTGCCCATCTTTGAAGAGTATATATCCATGCTAATAAATCCAGAACCTCCCCAAGTTGTGATGAGGTTTATGGAGTGGGTATTTATACCAAGTGCTATACCCTCAGATCGACCATTGACATCAAGAGCATGAAAACACCAACTTGGCTTCATAGAGAGCATAATCAGGATGACCTGCTCCGCCTTCCAAGGGTTTCTTATAAAAATATGATGTCAATAATCTCAGAATCTAGAAGTCCCTTGAGGGCTAATTTTTTAGTAGGGCTAGCCAACCCTTTGCAGTTGAAAGACATCCACTTCATGGATGAGATCAGGGGAGGGTGTTCTTTGCTCTAAGAACCCTGTCTATAGTGGATTGTGTTCCCAGGGTCACATATGCCCCAACAAGGATAATAGCTCCCAAGATCAATGATAGATGCCCCCTAGGGATCTTGGTGGCTTTAGAAAGGGGGATGATACTAATCCCAGAAGGTTCAAGTGGTAGAGATACCCGAGAACAGAGGTTATATGGATGAGAAAGACAAGATGAAGTGGAGGGCGCTGAGGATGAGATGGTGGAAAGACCAGTAACAAAAGGTGGGGTAATGGAAAAAATAGTGTTAGGTAGGTCCAATGGACATGTGAGGGGGGATGTAGACATGCAAGAAATGGATGCAAATGCAACATGTAATTTCTTTTTAGTGCATGATAAAGAAACACATGAACATAGGGGAGAAAGAGTACTCAAGGAGAGAGTGGCTACAGTAGCAACTTGAGATCTCGTCATTGGCAGAGATGAAGGCTGTAGAGAGAAATATAAGGTCGGCTGAGTAGAACCCCCATCTATAGCCAACGGTCGGGTAGCGCGAGGAGTCTGATCACCCACTGGAGATGCCTTAGGTTGTGGAGCCTCTATGCTTTTAGAGGGTGATGATGCCGAAGTTACTAAGGGGTAATGTTTGAAAATATGTCCAACCTTATGACACCTTTTGCATCTGAAAGGCATCCCTTCATAATCTATAATTTTTATATAGGTGAAATGCTTCTATGAAGTGTGACCTTCTCTTCCAGTCCCTCCTTGGTATCAAGGTGAACTAGGATATGGTCCAATGATTTATTTCTTGATAAGGTATAGGACTTATCATGGTCCAAATAAGTGCCCAGGGCATTACTAATGTGAGTAAATATATCCTCCAACCAGAAAAGTAATGGAAGCCTGGGTAGGCGGACCCAATTCAGTCCAACACCTAATTTCTCTTGCTCTAGATTGAAGAGAGGACTCCATCTCTTAGGAAGCACACGAACCATTTTGATATGCCCAAAGTAGGATATAATCCATTCAGTGTATTCCTCCCTATGAACTAAGAGTGAACCAAACTTGTGCCAAAGTGGTGATAGTCAGAAGTTCCTTAGGAAGATTTCCCCATATCTCCATAGCCAAGAGGTGAAGACGCGCTGCTAAATATGCTCTGCCCCTAACATGAACCACTAGTACCCTATTCGTTGTGTCCACCACTTCACTTATATGGACTCCTTCCCCAAAACATATAGAGAGGTCCTTGCATGATGCATTGACACACTTGTTCTTATTTGCCTTGCTAGATCGAGGTGTCGTCGAAAGGTCCCGGAAGGGATCCTGAGAGCCTTAAGAGTCTACCTGTAGGGAGAGAGTGTTATTCTGAGGATTGATGACCCAAATTTCAAAATCGCTGAAAGGGATAGTTGACCGCCTCGAAACAGAGGTAGGGTTAGGGAGGGTGGATGGATTTAGAGGATGGGCAAGTAAGCCACCAGCTTGTATAAACCCTAACAAAGAGGGATGGGTGGACGAGGAAGGTTGCAAAGATGCATCAGGTGAAGGGGGATCGAAATATGGGGAGGGGTCTATGCATGAGACCAAATGATTAAGGGTGGCACATGAGAGAGGTGGTCAATCGAGACCCGGAGACGCAGCTGAGAGAGAAGTGAATGGTTGGTAGGGCATGAAGGGTCCGGGATCCACACAGAAAGATGACGGTCCTATCCACGATGGTGGAGGTGTGCATGGAGGTCCAAAGACCGACACTTCTAGCATCACATGAGGGAGTGGCCAAGTAGGCTTGTAGGGATTCGGGTCAACCAAATAATCGACAACATCATTCTCCATTCCAACATGTTGCAAACATAAACGAGATTAGGGGTAAAAAATTGGTGATGAGGCAAGGAAAAAATTCTCAAACCATCATGGTGATAGTGCCACTTTGTAGGCTAATGGCAGGTGTAGCAATAATGACAGTATAGTGAAACCGTAACCCTAGCCTAATCCTTGCGGTGCATTACAACAGGGCTCCATCTTCGCTTCCTTCCTTCAATTCATCAAAATTGACTCTTCCATTTTCATGTTTTGTATTTGAATAGATTTTTACATCAATAAAAGGAATATTTTTCCTCCAATCCAAGTTTGATTTAAGGGAGTTGATTTTCCTTAGGTTAGGGCCCAACCCAAGAACTTAAGCCCCTCTCTTGTATATTTCTATTATGCATTTTTTTTTTATCACTTAGCTTAGTTGTGTCTCTTTTTTCAAATCTATTTATATGAAAAGTTTTATCTCTATAGGTTGATCAATAAACCCTTTGAGAAGATTGGCTATAAGCGTTATGAGGAAAAGCACAAAAATATAACCTTTCTTTCATGCAATAGTTAGATTCTAGTCTATATTCAACTCAACCTTTCCTATGTATTTTGGTTTTCTGCAATTAGTATTTTAGTAGTCCTTTAATCATGATGTATTTTCTAGTTGAATAATCACTTTGTGTGTAGGTGAGATATATTAGTTTAGAAGGCATAAAATCATAATTTTAGATCACCCACACCATCTCCTTCAATGCCTTCTTCCCATTTCCATTTGTTCCTCCAAACTGTCTGCTCACACAAAATTACATCACAGAGCTACAGGAGACTGTTAGTTTTCTTTACACCCTTGTGCAAGATGGTATACTGAGTGGATCTACACTTGGAAAGGTCATTTACACTCTTCCACAACCTCCTAATACCTTCTCCCACATTCATACCACTTTTATAACCCCTATATCACTCTTGGATGCAATCTTATAGAAATACAAGGCATACAAGGCATCTTGTAGCAGTCCAAAAGCAATCATATAACACTTCACATAATTGATCGAAACTAATTCATAATTTCCTCTTAAGCCTATTTTTTTTATTTTCATCACTCTACAAAATCCCTTAAGCCCTCAAATCCAACTTGAAAAGACCATAGACCCTTTGTATATATTCCTTTCATCACTGCAGCATTAAATATGCAATTAGGGTTTATTGTTTTGGCTATGAGTTAAATAGCATATACATGGTTTACATTAATTTCTCTTGAGCATTTTCTAGTTTCTATAAATAGAATAGAATTTACCTTGATTGAAATCGTGTAGGTTTTATTTCTTGCAAAATATATTAGAATCATTTCTTTCGTGCAATTAGATAGGGTTCACTTTCCTGTTATTTATCTTCTACAAGATAGATTAAGATTTCCTTTGCAGTATTTGTTTCCTTGAAAATAGATTAGATTTTCCTTGATGTAGTATGAAAAATAATGCTTAAATTGTTTCCTTTCTCACAAAGTTAAGTTCAATATCTTTCCTTCTTTATAGTTTTGCAAAATGGTCTCTGCACAATTCAGTTCAATCCATTGCTTCAGATCAACTTAGGTAGAAATCTTGCTTTCAATGCATATAACATTGTCACCTCTTAATTTTGTACAAACTCTAGATTGATAAATGAAATATGCTAGCATTATAAGTTTTAACATTATTGTTGTAGTACGAGGACTCATCAAGTAGTAAACTATTGATTGAAATATTTTAACCTTCTCTTATTTCTCAATTTTTAATAGGTATGATTTATTTCAATAAGGTAATTAGTTGGGTTTTTTCTCCTCATCAAACTTGCTGATGAAGGATTTTCTAAATGCTTCCTAACTATCAATGGACATGGACAGGAGGTTATAATACTAGGTTGAAGCTTTATTTCCAAAATTATTAGGGGAAAATCTATAGACCACATCCCCATTATGCATAGCCATAATAACTAAATCCAAATAGAAGTTCTTTATGTGTTCTTCCAGACTAATATATTTATCAATATGAAAATAGGGAAACAACCTCTCTGATAATTTAAGAAAGTCATGCAAATTAACACAAGGTTTAAGGCTCCTTCAAAATTCTATATATGTGGGAATTTCTAGTTACTAGAAATTGGATTGGTGAAACCATCCTAGTTGTGTTTGTAATCAAAATCAGAGGATAAATCATGAGAGAGAGGATGTCCATGAGGTGTCAATGATATTTTTTCAATTTGTCCAAGGATAACTAAATTAAATCTTCTACTGATTTGACCAAGATGTAATCTTGGGTAATATATATTTTAACAACATTCCTCCTAGGTAAGGGCAAAGCTACATGGAGTTTTCCAATATTCTTTCCATGTGATTGGGTAATAAATATGAGGGATTTGACCTTGGTAGAGGGGACATCATCAAAATATCTCTGGAAAGACTCAATATTTTTTAGTTCGAAAGGGAAATCCTCATAACTTATTTCCAGTTTAGGTTACCCAGAGGTCATGTGAGGAGTATGAGGTCCATAATATGACTAAGGATTCATAACAACCATGCAAATAAATCCCTACTTATAGTGTAAAAATAAATATTGACAAGGATGAAATTATAGCAATAGTTAAAGAGGTTATCTTTGGTACGAAGTCCCACTTAAACCTCACACCATTTCGTATGAGATACCCGTTTGAGTTCTAGACCATTATCCATTAACAAGTATTGATTGTTGTGTGATATCAGGATATCTACACAATACAAAAAATGCAAGAAAAGGAAGTAAACTATATAAATGTAGTTAATCAAAAATATTTGGTCTATTCTAATGGAGATAAATGGCACTTTATTACAAGAGATAGAATTTATCCGTTTTTTAATCAAGTAAAGATAGCATTATAAAATTGGATAAACACGAAAAATTAAGCATATAAACCAAGTAGTACGCATTCATTCAAATGTGAAAGATGCTTCAAAAGAGAGATTGAACATGTGGAAATTTCAGTCAAGGACAAGAAAATTCTACTTATATATGGTTAATGGCATCCAAAATTAAGCATGAACATATATACAAATTATTAAGGAAAGGTCATCAACAACTCATTTCAAGATGCAAGGAATCCATTATTCCTCCTTCTATGGCCCTTACGGCTTCTATATATTTTATTTAAAACTCTTATGTAGTATAAAATTTTCCAAAAAGTCCATCTTTCCTAGAGCTTAGGTCATTTTATAGATATAAATAACAACTTCTTCTTGAGGCTTCTTGTCTAACCCAAAAGCAGTTACAATTATTTATTTTCTTCTCTGTGTTCTATTCTACTTCATAACAAAATATAATTATGACTCTAAAAATGAAATGGGTTCCACTTGCTACAAAATTATGATGTCAATTAATTTATTCCCTAAAATATCATGTAAATAAGCTTCAAATATGATAATGAGAGGAAATCATTTTAATTTATATGGGTAGTGGTCACTTCAATGTAACATGATGTTTGACTATACTTTGGGTTAGGATATACATATCTTTTTACAAGGACACCAAGAAGGTGTTTAGCATGGTATATTGTATGGCTAGCCCCACTATATGCTACTTCAAGGACTCCTGAGTTTACTTACTAGTAAATAGGATGAATGACAACTCTTGGGAATTTAAAGCTTTTTATAATTCACTCTTGACTTCAAGGTCTAGCCTTGCCTCTCCCTAACCTCTAGTTCAAGGTAACTTGTTTATTATTATTATTTTTAATATAT
>APFE031216432.1:0-38210 GCA_000404065.3 Pinus taeda | reverse complement strand
ATTTTTCTTTGCATGTCCCCAATGAGGTCGGGATATAAGGAGTTAGGGCTTGAACTGGTCGAACCTTTGCAAGACCAGCCTCGCAAATCCCGACGGCCTCCCATGGCAGATGAAAAGAAAGATGAGGGGGCAGGTCATCCTATCAAAATATTGCTCGAAGAAGACCTCGAGCGACAAAGGAACGCGATGATGGATAGCTTTGTGCAAATCCTTCATCGGCTACCCAGAAGCGACGCATCGGCTTCCAACAGCTACTCTGGAAATGCCACACCTTTTAAGGTACAAGTTAATTTTGAAATCCCCATCTTCAAGGGTAAAATAGATGCAGATGCTATAGATAAATGGTTAAATCTACTAGATGGGTATTTTTCTGTTCATGAATTTTCAAGTCGAGAAAAGATTGTTTTCACTCTTCTCAAAGCAGGCCCCCATGTCAAGGACTAGTGGGAAAACTATTGTGAGCAGAAGGATGAAAGCACAGGCTCACTATTTTTAGCCGCACCCACTTGGGATTCATTTCAGGATGCTATCAAGGAGCAGTACTACCTTGTCAAAAGCTACGAGGACAAATACATAAAGTGGACCACGCTGCGGCAGGGAAGGGACCAAGATGTGCTAGAGTTCACCAAAATTTTTCATACCCTTCACACACAGTTGGGTATCAAAGATTTTGATCTACATCTGGTACTACCATGGTGGCCTACACAGATACATCCAGGAAGAGATGGAGTTCCTAAACATCTCCTCGCTCGGTATGGCGTATCGATATGTTGTCAAAATCGAGCAAAATTTCAAACACAATAAGCGAGACTTTGGATCTGCAAATCCGAAGACCAAAGGACAGCCAAGACGGGGTGACCCAAGACAACCTGTCGAAGCCGCAAGAAAAGAACAACACCACGAAGTTGAATAAGGACGCAGGAAAGTGGTGTGAGTTCCACAAGAGTCCCACTAATAACACAAGTGAGTGTCGGACCAAGGAGTCGTTGGTGGCTGAGTTGAAGGCTTCCGAATCAGATGCATGTTCTGACTCCGAGCTAAAACTTGACAAGGGGAATGGCAAAGGGAAAGAGATCATTGATGCAGATCCTAGTGCCATTGTTGCCACCACCAAGATCTAGAAGAATGAGCCCGAAGACACAGAGGAGGGGGAGCATCTTTTCCACTCATAGATGTGGGTGAAGGGTTCGCCATTGCCATTCATTTTCGACAGTGGCAGCCAAAAGAACCTCATTTCAGCAGAGGCCATGAAGCGGTAGTGCTCGGATAGATATTTCTAACGAGCTATTGTATGCGTCAAACGGAGATCGTATGCCAAAGTTACGACCCCGGAAAATTGATGTA
The DNA here is from genome assembly GCA_000404065.3 of Pinus taeda. NCBI lineage: Eukaryota > Viridiplantae > Streptophyta > Pinopsida > Pinales > Pinaceae > Pinus > Pinus taeda. The sequence continues at coordinate 36,866 of APFE031216432.1, read as the reverse complement.
CCAATTTACCCAAATGGGGCCCACAATTTGGTGTTTCATCTTCTAGGGTTAGGTTTTGGGATGTGAAGGGTTTTCCATTGTTTCTCAACAATAAATAGGCCTTCGAGCCTCATTGTAACACAGTTCAAAGACATGTAGCCACCACATTTCTTCTCAAAGATAAGCTACCATTGCCCTAGCTGGTTTATTTCCATTTTTGTTTGTAAGCATATTTCAGTATTTTACATTAATGAAATGAAGTATTATTTCCGCTGCATCTTTGTGTATATGGTTATCTCTTTATTTTTTTGCGTTCCTGTTTAAATTTGGATTAGAAATATATGAACCAAGACAAAGAAGAAGGACTGAAGATTAACCAAATGTTGTAGTGTCACAAGACCCTTTTCTATTTTCCCACATACATTAAAACCAACCCAAACGCTTTCATACGAGACTATATTCACAATAATGACATAAAAACAACAGAAAAGAATGAACATGATAAACACAATAGAAAACTAATACAAGGAAAGAAATATGTACATAGGGTAGGGACACAACGCTAGACTACTATTGAAAATATTGTTTGAGATCTTGGCCATTGATAGGAAGAAAATCCATTTTCCCATCCAAAGATTGAAGATGATAAGTGTGGTGGCCAATAGTGTCATGAACTATGAATGGTCTAAAATTGTTGTTTATGATTTGGGCTGATCCAGGTTTGATCTATACTACGTACCAACAAAACCCTCAATCACTGGCCCTTTTGGCAACGACCTGCAAACAAACCACAATCTCACCCGAAGTGACTATGGGAGGTTGCAGAACCAGGTTTCTATAGCCTTGAGGGATGTTGTGATGTGGTTTTTTTTAATGTTTTCTTACACTTAATATTAATAAATTACTTCATCACATTCATTTAATCACATAAAAATATCATATAGACCCATAATCAACAATGCGTTGTAATAAAATGCAACTGTAATAAAGTGTTACTCTCCAACAGATAATAATAAAATATACACATGAATACATGAATGTTACCATGGTTCATCCCAATATGGGACTATGTCCACAAGATATGTTTCTTATAATAATGAATTCATGCAACAAACAGTTCTTGGCTTGCACACTCAGCTGCAGACTCAGGCCTTTGCGCACTCAGCTATAGAGCCTCGCCTTCTTTTCAAACCACAGATCACAATAATACAACCATTCAATTCAATATGTGATGTCTCTCTTCTTTATTATTTATCCCTATATATACTATTACATCAAGGGATATATCATCAAAATACCATGGTCCATATACCATGGACTCCCTAAAACAATCTACAATGGTCTGAAAACAATTCATCTTTTATAATATTACATACTTTTTACAAAGAGGATGGGCTTTGACCCACTCTGACACCCTTATACCATGCAATATATTCCTACTTCGCTGCACGGTCCACTTGGTGCTCTGTTACTCTACTGTGTGGTCCACTTCACACTCCACTACAATTTCCACTACACACTTCGCTCCTCAAAATGCGAATTACTTACCAAAATTTAGGCCAAGTTGGGTTGTGCCAACCCCAAACTCACATGTGACTTGTCTTGAGTCACTCAGCTACTTTGCTGTAATATTGCTGTAAGTATTGTTGAACTGTTGCAGGGTCTTTGTGAATTACTTTTCGACGTTGCACACCTCTTCCATTAGTGCTTCTGTCACATGTTCTACAACCTTCTGCATCATCGATATCTCCCTCTGTCAAAGATTCTTATCTAGTGACTGCAATAGTTGGAGAGCCTCATCCTGCCATGGTTAAGTCCTCTCTGCTAAAACCTGTTCTTCCTTCTTTAGTTCCTCAATCTTCTTCTAGAGGGTGTTTCCCTCATTGATCTTGGTGAGCTTCTGCGAGATTGGTAAGGTCTTCATAGTTGACCGAATCTCTTCCAATTGTTGTTGCCTTTGTTGAATGTCTTCATGCAATTTATGTACATTTGGATCTTCTTGCAGTGAAGTCAAAATATGTAAACTCTCATCTAAAAGTTTTCCATAGTTTGCCACTACTGCGAAGATACCGAACATTATAGCATTTAGGTCGGTCTCCCTTTGATCTCTTACATCCTATGCCGTGGTTTGATGGAGTTTCATTTGCAACTCACTAATCTGCATTTCATATTGGAATTGCACTATGGAAATTTTATCCTTATAACCTTTCACTGCAAGGCCAAGCTTCGTGACCTTGTCCTCCACTGACTCTTCTTCTCTGACTTCAAGGTCAAGAATTTTTTTGTATGTTGCTTCCACTTCCTCCTTGATCTTCTAGTGCTGTTGTGCTACTTGATCCCTGTATTGTATCACCTACTCGATCTTCTGCTAAAGTGTGGCTCACTCTTTTTCTACTTGAATATTTAGATGCAAGGTGTGTTGTTTGCGTGGCCTAGGCTCTTCTATAATTTCCAAGTGAAACTTGTGTAATATTTGTAACGACACTATTGTGATGCTCATATTGACATGATTCCATTCCTTAGCCTGTTGTTGTAGTTCGACGGGGTCAAACCGTAGGGATCCTGTAGGTATCTATGCTAACCTCACTACAAGACTAGGGTCTATTTGCCTTTCTACTCCAACCATTTCCTCTATCTGCGCTGGTTGTCTAGCCGTCTGTGCTAGTATCTTCAATTCTCTGATGCTCTTTGACACTAGTCAAAAGTGGATCGTAGTGATGTTCTACTCTGTTCTAGGATTCAGTTGTCGCCTCCTAAATCCTATCTTTGATCAACTCCAGGTCCCCATCAGTAAGGACCATTGGTGTGATATCCTTCATTTTATATGCCTTCTCCTTTTTCTTGATCTTCGTGGAAGCTTCGCCCTATGCTTTCCTCTTTTCTATGGTAGTTTGTTCTGTTTCCATCTTCTCAGACTCCTTAGTTTGCTCACCTCCTTCAGGATGATCCTGGTGACCCTCATCATGTTGCTCCTCTTCCTTTGATTCATGCTCATCCTAATCCTTGTCCTTATATTTTCCACTCCCTTCATTATGTTGTGTAGTGTTCTCCTCTTCTTCTGTCACACTATCTCCTTCTTCTGCCTCCAGCGCAGTCATCTATTCCGCAGGCCATTTTTGCACTAGTGTGAGGAGATCGTCTTCTGTAACTAAGTATGGTAGGGGATGCCATTTATTATTTGTATCCTCACTGGCCTGTATATAGACTTTACAAAAATCGGCCTTAAACTTTGCAACAAAACTATACTGCTTGTATAGGCTCGGTGACAAGCGAGGGTGATGGTTTAATAGCATATGCAAATCCATATAGTATAACACAAAAAAAATCATGTTCTCCATTGCTTGCAATGGTTGGGTGGTATAACACAGTGAGGCATACTATGCTACTTCACATACATTTGAAGCTACTAGAGGGAACTTCGAATCCTCTAACTCTCTCCATGCCAACATTGCAATTATCAATATGGACCATGCATAATGGAATGTTTTAGCTTTTTCTTGGACCTCGCTGTGGTGTAGGTAAATTCTCAACACAGACACAAAAAATTTCTCTAGCCTGAGAGAGCGGGTCTAGCTACAAATAAACAATGCATGGAAAATGTCCTTAAGCTAGAATAAAATAAGAGGACCTACCTCTTAGAACGCTATTCTGCTTGGTGATGATCCTGCTTCCTTACTCCAACTATCTTTCATTTCCTTCCTTCAAATATCTGAAACAAGAAAACAAACAACAACAAAAATGTGATTGCATACAATATTTTATTCAACCTACTTAACAGGTCAAGGAACATTAAGCCATAAATATGTAAGATAATACTTCATTTAGGAAATCAATCAATAGTTGTATTCATATAAATTCAGAAAGAGATTACAACCAATGCCCTGATGTTGCTAGTCTCCTCCGACGTATCTAGGTTCCCACACTTTTTCTAGCATCTCATGGATAGCCCCAACAATGGGAGTTTTAAGGCCTCTTCCCTTTAGTCTCAAACCAAACCAAAACAAACTATTCTCCCTTAAACATACACTAGAAAGCTATAAGCTATAGATGTCTTGCAAATCATTCAAAATCACTCCAAAAGGGCTTTAGCTTGGGAAAATAGAGGTTTATATAGCTTGGATGGATGGGAGATGGTTCCTCTCATCATGGGAGAAGGTCTTATCTCTTGAGTTTGTTCCATCCTTATAGGGGAAAGGATCCCAAACTGAATTCTTCAGCTCCATCCAAACCAACCATCTACCAGACTTCCGTTACGAATCTTCTAGACCTGGAAGATTCGACTCCATATTTAAAAAAATTGCCAAAAGAGGATCGACGCGATTAGAAAAGGGCTTAGTTTCTCTGTACAATGCTAGTGCTAGTTTTAATCTCTGCAAATCAGTGCGGGGAGGAAACTAGTCAGTAGCACTAGTCTTGTAAACTGGGGTAAAAGGAAGATTCCTGGGAAATGATGCAAAGGGGAATTATTCTGCTCATGAAGAGGGACATACAGGGAGTTTATTCATGATGGGAAAGCATGTAGAGTTCACTGTAGAGGTTCTCTAGTATTGTGGATGGGGAGTACAGGGACAGTGAAAAAAATGTTGTGTAACACTCGCGGTAGTCATCCAGAAAATCTTTGCAAAGGTATTCATCCTAGTTGTACTGAACCCCATTGTCATAATGCGCAACTAATGAAAACACTGATACAGGGAATTCATTAGCCATACACTTTCTCATAATCTTCCCAGCCAATATGCGTTTTGTGAAATGAACCCCTTGGTCACTGATTGAATTGATGTCATACCTGCACTTCGCTTTTGTCAATCCGAAATTTTTCTTCATACTTTTGACTTTGGCACGATCCTGATCCTTTCCAACGAACTCTTCTACTAGGTTCCATCCTTTGTATGGTAGTCTCGTGATCCTCCAAATCAACATTGTGTCTATGAGGATCCCCTTCCCCATCCATAAGCATCTGTCATGCACCAGCAAGAGCATCTATTGCACACAAGTTGTGCTCCCCAAACTTCTGCCAAATTGTGACACATTTAACATATTCATTAGTCCTAACTGTGCCAATCCATTTGCCCACTGTTGTGGCTCTAGCCTCATCATGCTGCTCTACAGGTAGTTTAAGTGCTTTTGGTATCGGTCTAGTGTGAGCTGTGGGTACTTATTTCTATCATTGAATTCGTAGTATGTGAAATTCAACTGCGGTATTTTTCCAAGTAATTCTTGAGTGAATGGTAATTTCTCTGGAAGTAGGGGTGTGAAGGTGCCAAAATTCACATGCTTCGAGTCTTTTACCGATTTAGAATTTGATTTTCTCAGTTGAATGTATGGTGGTAGAGGCGATGGAAATGTTACACCATATGTTTCCATCTACTCCATGTGCTCTGATTCCTCCTCACTGTCTCTAACTTGCTTGAATTCTTGTTGAGATTCGACAGGTTTCTTATCTTGTTTCTTCTTTGTTCTTTCTTCCTTAGTTGGTTTATTCCATGGAGATCTCTGTTGTTTTTGTGATGATGTTGTTGTGGTTGATGCTACTGTGGGTGTACCATCTTCCATGATTCTAGATAAGCCCTTTTCACGAAAATTACAAAAAAATTCTTCCCAAGAATGTTCAGACGACATATAAAAATGAGAATTTCTACAACTTCTTTGCATTATCAACACTCGAATTCTCAATTCATCAAAGTTCCAAATCTGGGCGGGACGCAGTATTTTATAGCAATTTTGTATATCTAATCCCATCATTAGCTTAGATTTTGTTCATATTGTGTTCATTAATTGCATATATATCCCTAGATCTTGTCAATCTGTCCTCATAAATGAAACTTTCCACGTGTTTTTAACATTAACTTTTCCCTTTTAATGGTCATATTCTTCTAGTGAGCTTTGACACATCCATATTGTAGTGAACATCCCATATTCTATCACAGATCCTATGTACTTCAACATAATCCAAACTGTAGCAAAGTAACTTCCTACGTTGAAGTTGTCTCTAGTGTAGTTTATAGTCCAGTGCCCACTTTCAACAGAAGGTGGCACTAATTTTCCCCTTTCTTATTTAGAGCGAGGTTTTAGGGATAGGCTTGTCCCTGTACAACTTCAACCTTATGCCATTTACTCTTCCCTGAATCAATTTTCCATTTAAATTAGCTAATTGAAATGTGCCTCCATCAGTAATATGATTAATAATGTATGGGCCTAACCAATGCATCTTGAATTTCCCTAGAAAAATCACAAACTTACTGTCATATAGGAGAACAAGGTCTCTTACCTGAAACTTCTTTTGCTTAATATTCCTGTCATGCCAAGTGTTGGGACAGGGTCCCATGGGTCAGATTTTGTTAAAATTTTGTTAAGATATTATAAAGTATTCGCATTTTGAGGAGTAGAGTGCGAGTAGCGCAGGCCAATAGGAGTCAAAGGGACTTTAGGAAGGTCAAAACCCCTTAATTTTGTTAAAGGTCAAGTTGTTTTGAGACCCGCCCATGGTTCACAGACCATGGTATTGTAATGAAGGAAGAATATAAAAGGAAGTCATAGAAGAGTCATAGAAAAAGAAGGAATAGGAAGGGCATGAGTTGAGTCTAATTTTGTCTATTCTATACTTGGGTGAAGGGGAAGGTTGTTGTAGCTATGTGCGCGGAGAACTTGGTAAGTCTGCAGCTGAGTGCCAAGACCCCTACAAATGTGTGCGCTGGGTTGGAAAGGGTTATAACAAAGATTCTGAAGTATAATAAACAAATATTTTGAAGAACTATATAAGTATTTGTGTACTACTATGTATTTATGAAATTAATGTATTTATGATCTGTTGAATGCATTTCATTAGGAAAATTACTTAATAGAGTCACGAAGACATAGATCTGTTTATTTATATGATGTTATGCATGTTTAGCGCAATTGGTGAAGGGCATAAATATGTAAATTGTTATTTACTGTAAGTTCCAGGTTTCAAGGGTTAGGGTTCACGAAGGTCAAGATAAAGCCCTAAGTCTGCAAAAAACACATCACATAGCCCTTTGGATGTAGAAACCTCATTCTAGCATCCCCCAATACTACCTTGAGTGAGACTGCAGCCTGCACTACGTGGGTTTTTGCCAAAAGGGCTGGTAGTGTAGGGTTTCGTTGGTTACTATAACTAACTCCGAACCTAGGTCCAAGTCCCCACAAGCCAACAAATGGTTTTGTTGTTGGGACCGGGATCTATCTGAGGGACGTGTGATGTGGGATCCATGGAAACCAACAAAGAAGGAAATTGAAAAGTGGATAGGTCAGAAGCTACATGAGTTTGCAAGTCAAGAAAATAGAAATATGTGTCTATCGCAAGAAGAGTGGTTGCAGAGATATCTATATACAGAGGAACACAAAGTTTTCTTTTTATATTTTTTGTGTGAATTATATGAATGGTTGGCTAAATTGGAAGATGGTCAACCTACCTGGAAGATGGATAACCCTAGCACTTGGAATGATCATAATACAAGGCTGAGAAGGCTGTTGATTACTGGATCGATAGTATTTTGGGTAGATTTATCATTGAGTTCATGATTGATATGTCTGTCAGTTATAGCGAAGCTGAACGCTAGTTTTTCAATGGACCAAGAGGTAAGTATATGAAGTCTATGAAAACTTGGATTAAAATGCTATTGTGCAAGAAAAGGGTTATGCCACTAAATTGACGTTTAAAATAGGCTCGATGGGAGCTACATGAAGTGGGAAACCATTAAGAAAATATCTAGATACAATTGTTGAATATAGTCCTATGTTGAGAGCATCTGATAGCAAAGAAGAATGTAATAGTCCGAAGACACTCAGAGGCGCAACGCAATTGGTAGATCAAGGCACTATGAGAATTCCACATCCATCCACTCCACCTTTGTCATCGCCTCCACCTCAGACACCTCCACCTCCACCTCCACCTCCGCTATTCAGTATGGTGAACATTATGAAATTTCCTATATTCAGGGGTCTGGGAATAGAAGACCTTGATAAATTATAGTTTGTAGCAAATTCTGTGTAGAAGTCACAGCAGATAACAATTGACGATCTGAAGAAAGCGTAGTTGGTATGAACATTGCAAGATATGGTGCTAAGTTGGTATATTAAGTGCAATACGACTCATCCAGTTGCGTCATTGAAAGACACAAAAGATGTGTTGAATAATGAGTTCAAAAAGCCAAATTCTCAAGCCCAGTATGTGACTGATGTCAATGAAATTAAGCGGAAGGTGAATGAATCTACATGGGATATTGATCAGAGGCTGAAATGTGTACTACAACAGGTTAATCTATAGATCTCAGATGAGCAACATAAGGATTGGTATATTTATATTCTATTGCCTCATTTATTGTTACCATTGTCACAACAAAATCTTGGATCGTAGGCTAAAGCATTAGAAACATCTATGGAGTTGGAGGCTTCACCTATTCAGGATATGAATATGGGAGTATATACGATTCAAATGTAGCTAGCTAACCTACATATGGAGTTGTAGGATCTCAAAAAGGGATAAGAGGTAAACAATGAGACCTGTTCCAAAGTGTGATGCTTGAAGTGCAAAGGAAATGGACATCACAAGGATCATTGCCCAATATATCAGAACTATCTAATTGGGGGAGGTCCTAACCCCTTAAAGCTAGAAACTTCAGCTAGATCAAGTAACGATGTAATGCCATGGGGCATTATTTACCAAATAACAGGAAAACACTTAACTAACAATTGCCATTTCTTGCAAAAGTTTGTATAGACTCCCCAACAATTGTTCTGCAAGTTTTGCAAGTTTGTAGGCCATGATGAGTACAATTGTTGAATTTATGAGTTGATGATGGAAAAAAATCCCACATATAGAGTGTAGGTTGAGACACCTCCACAACAACATCAAGGGTCACCTGCAATGCCTGGAGGATTCCAAGGACAAGGAAGAGGATGAGGGGGAGGTGCTGGAAGAGGTAGCAAACATGTTATTTATTACAATTGTGGGGAATCAGGCCACCATGCAAGAGATTGTTTGTTGTAATTGTGGGGAATCATGCCACTATGCACGAGATTGTCAGAACCTGACACACCCCTCTTGTCAGTATTGCTGACAGTTTGAACATGTAATAGAAGACTGTCCTATACTCATTACAAATATGCAAGAGAAGAAGAACCAACATCCCACTCAAAACATCTAGATGATGAGGTCAGAACAATGCGAGGATGGCCCCAATGTTAATATAGTTATGTGAAGCGGTATAGATACTGGGGAAGATAAATTCATAGGGAAACAACCATAAGAGAATCCATGGGTGTGCAGGGCTGCTAACAAGGATACTGAATTTGATTTGCATAAGGAAAAATAAACATTTATGGAGGCAAAGAAGAGCTTTGTGGATTCAGGGGATTCCACATCACAAAATCATAATGCATGAACAAAGAAGCTTGAAGAGGTCATTGTTGTGTAGGAAACAAATCCCTTAGTATTGACATCCTTCTTGTAGACCTACATGAAGCTCTTAAGGGACTGCAAGAGTTAATAGACAACTGTGCTAGAAAGGGTAATTTGTTTCCTGAGCAACGTGCAATATATAGAGTAGACAAAACTAAGAAAATTACTGGTTGGGAGATGAGATTGACTACACAAATCAGAGAATTTGAAAATGGACCAAGTAATCTTATAATTGGGATTTGATGCGAATTTTTTGCCTAAACAATCATCAGAAAGAATGGGAAACTTGGTGCTACAATGGTCCCCAATTCAACTATGAATGGAAAACCAATAGAATATTATTCCTATGGGATGCCTACATGGAGTAATTGTAGACATTGAAGTGGTGCACACTATGGCTGATTTTGAGGTAATCAAAATAGTGGATGATAGTAATCCCTACCTGGTGCTGCTCGAAATCGATTGGCCGTTTGATATGAATTCAGTCATCAACCTAAAGAAGCGCAACATGACATTTGAGAAGAAGGAACTGAGAGTCATTATTTCATTGGATCTAGCCGAGGGTGCGTGGTATACTGAACCCATCCGAGATTACTATGAGGAGGATGATATTGAACAGATTTATAAGCTTATTGTGTGGAACAAGGATTTGATCAATCCTATGATGAATGGAAGAATTACTTGGGAAAGGGAAAACTCCTACAACTCAGATTCAAATGAGGAGCTCGAGCATTGGAAAAATATATTGCTTGAAGTATCAACACTGATGCAACCGACTTACTAAATCACTCTGGTGTATATCCATTGAGGTACACAATTTACCATATTATGATGGATTAGAAGATGTAAATTTGCTTATTGATAAAGTTTAAAGGGATGTACTAGAGTAGCATTCTTTCCAGGCATTGGACATCACGCTAAGAGCTATGCCTACCAGATGGAGGGGTACACATAAGAACAATTTTTCATATTGGAAGGAGTACTGAAGGATGATGAAGTTGTGATTTGGATATGCAAATACCCACATTACTGAAAAATATATAGGGAAGGATGATTAGTGCGAGCATCTAGCTCGTTGGACTAAAGAATCGGGAGAGGAACCACAACTTCAATGGGTACATATATTCTTCCACACCTTGGATACTATTCCGATGAATTGGTACTTAGAAATAGAGTTGTGACATGGAACCATAGAGTGGGATGTTCTAAAGGAGAGAATTCTGCTACCATTCAATTTTGAAGACATATTTGAATGCATTGATGAAGAATTACATGAAATCAAGGCTGTGACATTCAGGACACCTATAAAGCCCATCGCGTGGGTACAACCTGATTGGAGTATGTAGTTGCGCCATGCTCTGGAGTGTTACAATGTTACCACAAAATAAGGTGAGGAAGATCCCGGGAATATCAATATCCCTGAGCTAGAGAGACAATGTGAAGTCACTGGACCTAAGGTAGAGGTTCATGACATTTCAAAACCATTAAAGACCAAGTTAGTGAACATTGGGTCAAAAGCATAGTCGAAGTTCACAAATATAGGCGATTACTGGGAAGAGGACACAATTGACAAGGTCGCGGAGTTGTTACATGAATATCAAGACTTATTTCCAACAAAGTTTTCTGATCTAAAGGGGATAGTAGGTGACCTAGGTGTTATGAAAAGCAATTTGAATCCAGATGCAAAGCCTGAAAAGTAGTTCCCATACCAACTAAATCCTAAATACAAAGAAAAGGTGCATGAAGAGCTAGAAAAGATGCTTTCAACAAGGATTATTGAGCCTGTAGAAGAATCAGATTGGGTTAGTCCTATGGTAGTTCAAGAGAAGAAATCAAAGGGTGAAATTAGGATATGCATAGATCTAAGAAAGCTGAGTGATGCTTGTGTACATGATCCATTCCCTACGTCGTTCACAGATGAAGTCTTGAAGAACGTTGGTGGTCAAGAAGCATACTCTTTTATAGATGGATTCTTAGGATATCACCAGATCAAGATCGCACTGGAAGATTGAAGTAAGACTACCTTTGCCACAAAATGGGGCTCTTTTCAGTATAAAATTATACCCTTTGGACTTAAAAATTCCCCTGTGATCTTTTCTAGGGTGGTAGTTGCAATCATTAAGGAATTTATTCACAAGTTTTTGAAGGTCTACTTTTCTGATTGGACGGTGTTCGGGTTAGTTAAAAAGTAAGTATGAAGTCTTCAACTAATGCTGGATACTTGTATGAAGTATTGGATCTCCCTAAATATGAAGAAATGTATATTTTGTGTGCCATATGGAATACTTTTGGGCCACGTTGTTTATAAGCAAGGGTTGATGGTGGACCCTGCTAAAATTGCAGTAATTATCAATTTGGATCCCCCCAAGGAATGTAAAATAGTTGCATGCAACATTGGGCCATACAAGATACTATAAAAAGTTCATTAAGGCATACGTGCAGATCACTGCGCCCATGGAGAAATTATTGAAGAAATATGCAACATTTTGTTGGGATGATGATTTCCAGAAAACCTTAGATGCTTTGAAGGAAAAAATGGTTACAACACCTATTCTAGTGTTCCCCAATTGGAAGAAAGAATTCCATGTACATGTGGATGCATCCTGCATAGCATTAGGCTAAGTTTTAACCCAACCAGGTGCAGCAGATATTGACCATAGGATTTCATTTGAGAGCAGAAAACTATCTAAGGTAGAGACTAATTATTTAACCATGGAACTCGAAGGGTTGGCAATGGTATATGCACTCCAAAAATTCAGGCATTATCTGTTGGGTGCACACTTCAAAATGCATGTACACCATTCAGATTTGAAGTACCTAGTCAACAAGCCTGTGTTTGGAGGGGGGGGGATTTGTAAGTGGTTACTGCTATTTCAAGAGTATGACTTCAAAGTCATTGTGAAGCCAGGTAGATTAAATTTTGGACCCGATCACCTTTCGCGGGTTGAGAATGGTGAAGAACCTACAATTCTTGATGAAGGATTGCCTAATGCACAATTGTTTGTTGTGCGTGTTGCAGATGAACATTTTGCGAATGTAATACAATTCTTGTCTACAGGTATAGCTCCTTAAGGATATACAACATAGCATAAGAAGGAATTGGTGGTTAGGGTTGTGGACTTCTCCATAATTGCAGGGCATTTGTACAAAATGGGGCTAGATGAAGTTCTGCGTATGTATGTATAGGATTATGAAAGACAAAGTATCCTTGCTGAAGCACATGGAGGAGTTGTTGGAGGACATTATGTTGGAAGAGCAACTGCACAGAAGATCCTACAAGCTAGTTTGTGGTGGTAAATTGTGCACAAATATTACAAGGAGTATTGTAGGGCATGCAATGTCTATCAGAGGACTGTGAAGCGGCCACGAAGGGATCAATTTCCTCTGAACCCACAAGTCTCGTTACAAGCATTCGAAAAATGGGAAATAGATTTTGTGGGACCTATTCAACAACCAGGAAGGAAGACGGGAGTGCACTACATCATCACAGCATTAACATACTTGACCAGGAGGGCTGAGGTGCAGCCTGTGAAGGATTGCAGCGCAACTACAACTGTGGAGTTTATATTTGAGTACATTTTGTCTAGGTTTGGATGTCCAAATATTTTAATGAGCGATAGGGGTTCACATTTCCTGAATGAAACAATTGTTATTTTTCTAGAAGAATTCCAAATGTATCAGTAGAAAAGTATGCAATACCATCCTCAAGCAAATGGAACAGTTGAAGATTTCAATAAGATCTTGGAGAATGCTTTGACAAGGATTTGTAATGTGAATAGGAACGATTGGGACGTGTGCATATAGAACTACCTGTAAGAAGTTGACTGGACATATGCCATTTTGACTATTTTATGGACAAGAAGCGATGATGCCAATGGAGTACATAGTGCCCAGTTTGAGGATTGTTGCAGTCATGACGATGGAGGATTGGGATATAATAGAAGAACACCTAGCGCAGATTCTTGAGTTAGAAGAAGAATGATTCTTGGCAAGTTTTCATTAGCAGGTGCAAAAGGCTAGAGAAAAGGCATGGCATGACTACCACGTTAACCAACACACCTTTAAAAATGGTGATTTAGTGTTAATGTATGATAGAAAGTTTACTAAGTTCCCATGGAAGTTTTAAATGCATTGGCTAGGACCATACATCATCAAGGCGATTACGGATGGAGGTGCAGTTCAGCTCGCAAAGTTGAATGGTGAGCTATTTCCAAGAGGAATCATTGGGAGTTGGTTGAAGTTGTACAGGGGAAATCCCACCCTTGTGTGATGACTATATGGAAGCAGGATAGTCTTAGCACTTCATGCCATTGGAAGGAAGCACGAGACCATAAACAATTCTACCTGGACAAAAGTTTGCCGAAAAGATTGGGTTGCGTGATGGTTAGGAGAAAGGCGTAGATGGGAGCTGTGTTAGCAAGGTGGGTCCCACGCAGCCTGGCCAGCAAGTGATTGTTGGAAGTAATGTAGATTATTGGATGGCTATTTTTCCATTAAAGGGAGAGGGGAAAAGTATTTAAGGAGCATATCTTTGGAAATATGTCACCAAAAGAGCATTACTGAGGGAGATTTGGAGGGAATCGATGGATTTGAATTCAACAAGGGCTATAAATACATACTCCTGCTCCACATTCACACACTTTTTTTCTAAAGATATTTTCTTGATATTTTGTGCCTAAGTGTGAGCATAAAAGGTTGTTGTATGTCTAGACGAGATTGGCAGGAGGTAGAGTGGGAATTTTTGCAAAGGGACTTGTGTTTGAGGAAGATTTACCCAAGTGGTAGAAGAAAATATTATGGGAAAACCTTGACAAGATGACTACAACGCCATCAGTCCCTACCACAACACCTCGGTCACCAAGGCTAAAACCTATTGCCTCTGTGACAAGAGAGAAGAAGTAGAAGAAGCCACAACAAGCCCCGGTTCGGCAATCACCGCGCAAAATCCCAACTGAGATTAGATAGAAGGGTCATGAGGATAAAAATAAGCAATCGATGGAACCTCTGGACCTAGATGAAGAAGATATGAATATGGGGATTGAAAATATTAGTTTAGAGGATGCAAAGCCAATTACTCAGCTATCACCATATATAACCCCTAGGAAATCAACTGTTAAAGTCACTAAGGACCCTGAATCATTGAAATACAAAGTATTCATGCCATTGCTGTTGAAGGAAGTACCTGTTGAGGATGACTTGTTGGCCCAGGTACCATTTTTGAAGATGGAGTATTTGGATTTGGGTTATCATGCAAAGTTTTCGTAGTTAGAACCTAGTAAATTCTTGAAAGAAGTCTACTATGAGGCGGCGGGCGTCACAAGGTTTCTCAACATGCTATATGTCCCACATTTTAGCTGCAACATCACTAATACCATTTGTACGCATCAATTAATGGCATTGGTTCATGATGGGTTCCTTTGGCTATGAAGGCCCATCCCAATTGACGATATGTCGGTCCATTAAATCATAATGCTTCCTTTTCAGGGCATGAACCCCATAGACACTTTTGTGGGGAAATCGGAGGAGAAAAATCTCATGAATCAGATGAGGAGTGACTTCAGGTTGGTCAAGAAGTCATGAGGCTACGCCATTAGATCTATCTTAGATGAAGCTGTGTGATTTTATGGAAAAATTTTAGGTGGAAAAATAATGCGGAAGTGTTGTGTCGATGAAGTGCCAGCACCAGTGGTATCCTTAGTTGCATAATGCAGCCAGGGGGCCCAGGAGGATGGAAAATCATTCCACTATGCGTGGTTACTGTTATTGATTGAGTTGGTAGCTTGGAGGACGCTCGAGGATTAGTAGTTCCCAACATGGAATCCAGACTTGTGCAAGGCTACAAAATTCACCTCGATGTGGGCAATGAAGCACCTTGACTGTGTCATTGAAACCAAGATTTTATGGGTTTTTTTTGAATCAGAGTTGCATATGGTGATCAAACAATAACCATGGTTGTCACCTAGCATACACGCGCAGTATAAAAATATAACAGACTTCAAAAAATATTTTCACAATATGTCCATACGCGTGAAGAAGGACTCCGCAGGAACATGGCACCAGTTGCCTTATTTAGTTGCAGAGGATGATATTATGGGGGTCATCAGCTAATGGCCAAGCAATTGGCTCACCCCATCTCGTGAAGCCACAAAAAAAAGTAAGGCCATAGAAGTAGAAATGGGGAAAACAAAAGCTGTGATAGAGAACATGAAAGACAAGGAGAAAGAAGGATAGAAGGATTCTAAGAAAGAGAAAGAAGCACAAAAGCCTTCTTAGCAAGAGAAGGAAGTGCAAAAGGAAAAATATGTGTAAGAAACAACAATGTAGGCCACCATTGACCTTGAATAGCCAAATAAAGAGTGCACAAATGTTGATGTCGACACCGTAGATGAGGAGGAAGGGGGTGTAGACCCCTATGTTGGACTAGAGGACTTAGAGTCCCCCTTCAGGATCAGGAAGCACAAGAATCAAAGTTCGAAGGGACCTTGCAAGAAGAAGAAGTATGATAATTCTATGAGTACTACACCATTGGTCCTCACAGAGGGGGACCTTGATGAGATAGGCGATGTTGTCCGCTCTGCCACTGAAAACATATGGGGACACATCGAGGACCAATATCACTGGGTATTGGAAAAAGTGCAACATGGACTGAAGGAATTGTAGGTCGAGACATGATTGATCCAGGTGAGCATGGGACAAATGAGCATGGTTCAAGAGAGCGTGAGTCAGATGAGGAAGATATCAAAGGAAAATTTGACTTTAGACCTCCACACAGTGATGCTGCCAAAGGGTTCCTTGCATGTCAAAATAGGTGAGGATTAGGCAAGGTTGTTGCATATGATCAACATGAGTATCAACCTTGCAACACTACCTATCTAGACCTTGCACAAGCTGCACCAAGGAATTTTAAATGAGCTCCGTGCCCGGGAGAAAAGAGCTATGTTGATTATCGACGAAGTAAATACTAATAATCAACATATGTTTGCAGAGAAAGCGTAGGCCTTGCAAGCTCTAGATGAGGTGATGTAGCACAATCAACAACTAGAGGAAACCCTTACCACTTTATGCAATGATCTCTCTGAGCTCCAAATTCCAGCAAAGGCGGCCTCAGTAGAGAAAATTCACAAGTTGGTTGTTTTAATGAAGGAATCTAAGGAGGAAATTGGAAAGGTGCAGTTTGAGCTACAACTGCATATTTCTGATCTTCAACTGAAGTTGCAACAAACCACACCTCCGGAGGTTAGAGAGTAGTGTGAAGCTACTATTAAAGAAGATATGACAACTCTAGCCACTGCAGTCAACAACGGCAACCAATTATTTAACTAGAGAATGGAAATGTGGGCCTCGTTGTAGGAGGACCCACACTTGCAGACGATCGAAGATGACATCCGTGAAAAAAATTTGTAGTTTTATGAGATCAAGGTGACAACATGGACTTTAGCACCTGTGTAGAAGTTCACTAGACTCTAAGAAGGGAAATTCATTCAGACCCATATTGATGAGCTGCATCAGAAGGCTACTATCATTTCCACAAGGACGCAACCATAGGCTGACGAAGCAAGCTAACTGTCACAAAACGTCCAAATAAAGCTAAAGGATCTTCACTAGACTTAGAGGACCATGGGCCTTGTAGTCGAAGCTCCAACGATAGAGAAATTGGTCTAAGAAGTTCTCTAGGTCACCGCGCAAAGAACAACAGATCCTCAGGTGTTGAAGATCAAATTCAGCGGCCTGCAAGCAAGGTTAAGGAAAGACCAACAATGATCTGATTTAGAATATTAGATTGTTGTGCTAATATCCTCCTTAGATTAGAAACAAAATGCTTTCATTGTGCTTAAGGATTCATGAATTTTTGCAAGTGAAATGATGAGTTTTTATGTTAATTTTTTGAGCAATTTAACATAGATAAGAGACTGGACAACAACATAAACATGTATAAAACATCATCAAAAACACATTACAAAAGGAACATGATAAATAATTTCACCCCTCCTAGGCTACGTCTCCTTGGTTTAGCTTCCAATGGCTTGGGCCTCACTATTATGCACAAACGTGTAAAAATATGTGTTTACAATGCTCAAATGCTTCTCCAACTTGCTCTAATGAGTCCAGAATACTAAAAAAATGTCTATCTAGCCTCTTTTTGCATCCAATTTGGTGGAAAATTGAAGCAGTTATGACCTCTCCTAGTTTTCCCACTATTTTCTCCACAAATTGCCCCATTTTTGGCATGATCCTACAAATTAGTTCCAAAAAGCACTAACTGAGTGAAAATTTCATCGCACGGTAGTCCATAATCTGTCAGCACCGAATGTCCCATCGCAAATCACAACCGGTGAGAACTGGTGGGCTTATGGTTTGTGAACATGGTGGGGTGATGCACGATTATGATATGGTGGACCCGAAGAAACTATTAACTGAAACTCATAAACTTATCGCATCTGGGATCCTTTTGCAATTCATAATCGGAGGAGTATCAACGGTCTTATATATGCGAGACTCTATTTTCTGTGGTGTGTGATTTTGATTTGCGATTGCGATTATCACATCGCAACCCTTCCCTGCTTGGGGTCTGATCATCGCATCGCAACCCTTCCCTGCTCGGGGTCTAATCGTTGCATCTCAACTGCCGAGGTTGATTCCTTATCCGCAAATCTTTGTCTTTTGGGATCAACGATTGCGATTTATCACATCGCTCCCTGGCTTGTTCTGGGGCCAATTTTTATTGCCAACCCACCTGCAACATGTGATTTGTGAAATACGAGGGCCAGTGGCAGCCTACCACTTGGCACTTCCCCATTCGTTGAAGGGCCTTGCCACATCATCTTTTCCTGCCATCTATTCAAGTCAAACCTGAAATTTGACTTGCTCTAAATTCTTCCTATGAGCTTGGATTCGCGTTTTGTTTGCACCATTGGAATCATAATGATGAGCTCTTTGATATGAAGCTAATTTTATCAAGATTATGAAACTTTTGGTTTTGAGCCAAATTTTGAGCACCTGATCACTCCTCCCCACTGGAAGCCTTTTAGACCCCAAAAGGATCACTTTCAACTGTTTGTCAGGCGATGGTATAGTTCCCGCACCTTTCCAACCTCTATCCATTTTGCTTTTGAAGTATTTTTACCCTTGAGCCCCACTCGAAGATAATTGATGCTTCCCCTTTTTGATGTCCTTGTTCTTTTGTCAAGTATAGTGTCTTGTTGAAGCTCATCAAGGAATTCTAGAGAAAAGTATTCAATATATGGAATCTGAATATTCTCTCCTTGATCTTCAACCAAAGGAGGCTCATACAACCTTAAATTCTCAACATTAACAAAAACATAAATTTGCATATATGAAGGAAAATCCAACTTGAAGGCATTGTTACCAACCTTTTCCAAAATTCTGAATGGACCATATCTAATTGGTTTTAGCTTTTTACCTTCTCCTTGGAGCCTCTCTTTGTTAATATGAAGCCAAAATTCATCACCAACTTGGAACTTGTGATCTTGATGATGGTTGGCATGCCTTTCTTTGTACTTCCCTTGGCTTTTCTCAAGTTGTTCTTGAACCTTTTGGTGTACTAATTGGATTTGTTCAATAAACTTTCTTGCTTTGTCTATGTCACTATGACT
Source organism: Pinus taeda (assembly GCA_000404065.3). Classification (NCBI taxonomy): domain Eukaryota; kingdom Viridiplantae; phylum Streptophyta; class Pinopsida; order Pinales; family Pinaceae; genus Pinus; species Pinus taeda. The sequence continues at coordinate 17,852 of APFE031216432.1, read as the reverse complement.
TTCAATAGCAACATCTTTGCCAAAAATAAAATCCAAAGGAGATTTAGGCAATTAACCCATGCATTCCTCAAATTGAAAAGTTTGAGTGGAAGAGTGCTTGGCTCAGTTGTAAGCATGCTGAATATAGTGCAAATATTCATCCCACAACTTAGGATGCTTGCCGCAATACCCACGAAGAATATGTATCATTGTTTTGTTCACCACTTCTGTTTGACCATCTGTTTGTGGATGAAAGGCTGTACTCTTTTTCAATTTGGTTTCCATGAATCCCCACAAGGTTAACCAAAAATTCCCAACAAAGCGAGAATATCGATTAGTAACAATGGATGTGGGCAATCCAAAATGCACCCAAACACTCTTAAAGAATAACTAAGCAGTTTGTTCATCTGTAACTTGCTTTTTACATGGCATCAAAATGCACATTTTGCTGAACCTATACACAACTACATACAAATAATCATGACCTCTTTTTGACAATGGAAGACCTCCTATGAAATCCATAGAAACACTCTCCCATGGCTGTGTAGGAATCAGAAGTGGTGTGTACAATCCTAACTTCCTATTACTAGGCTTATTGATTGCACATAATGAACATCCTTTAATAAAATGAGACACACTTTCAAGCATACGAGGCCAATAACAATACCTTTGTAGATATGCCACCATCTTACTTACATCGAATTAACTAGCAATAAGAGAAGTATGTGCCTCCTTTATGGTGTTAACTCTTTCTCCCTATGGAATACAAAGCTTTCCATCACTGACATCCTATACATTCCACTATTAGGAAGAGGAAAATCTTGTTGCAACTGTATCTCATGTTTGATTCCTCTCTTGGGATGTAATCCCTTTGGTTCTTGAAACATCCCATCATATTGGTTAACTACGTCAACCAATTCAGATTTTAGATTTGAATCGCAACCTTTAAAAGCTTCATTATCAACATCATTCTTGTTGGCTTATGGGGGCCTGACTCAGGTTCAGATTTTTTAGCCAAACAAGTCCCTACACTACTGGCCCTTTGGGCATCAGCCCGCGGAGTGCACCCTGAAGTCTCACCTGAAGCAGTATGGGGGGATGCTGGAACCAAGTTTCCACACCCTTGAGATGGATGTGATGTTGGTTTAGTCCAACTAAACCTACCTTCGCACAGGTTGCTTTGCAGACTCTTCTACCCTTCAGTACCTTCACAATTTGTTATAATCTAATTTCGTGTAGCCCTAACCAGGGGCTGAAGTCCTTCCGTGCTGCTAAAGCAGCGGACTACGATATCTCCTAAACTACGCCAAGTATCTTACTTATCTTTTTAATAGGTCTTGATTATCTTTGTGTAAACAAATATTCTATCTTTTGTTCACTTAGCTAATACATTTATACACATTCACACATCATATAAGCATTAAAAGTGAAATTTTTACCCAATATAACAGATGCATAAAACAGGAAATAAAGATGCAGAATTGATAGAAACTTCTCTTTATTAATACTTCCACTATTTACAGACTCGACTCGCCCTGCGCACTCAGCTGCAGACTACTAGGCCTCTGCGCACTTAGTTGCAGAGCCTCTTCATACGCTACAACCCAAAACTAGACTTTACATTTTAGAACTATCTTGCATACATCATTCTTCCTTAGACATTCTATGATTGATTGATGCCCTTGACTACTTAGAGCTTCACTCTATTTATATAATCCCATGGTCCACGAACCATGGGTATATCTTCTACAGCTGACATTACATTATCAAAATAAGGGTGGACAACCCTATGACTCTTTAACAACTAAGCACTCCGCACCCACAAAATGCGGAGTCTTTACATTGGAATTACAACTTGGACCAAAATCTAGGCTTTGAGCCCCAGAACTTCCCTTGGGGGATCCCACACCTAACAGGTCCCCAACACAAACATCACAACTCGCCCTCAAGTCACTCTGTAGGTGTGAAGATCTTTGCGCGAAGACCTCCCAACTCTGATTGGATCACTGCAAGTTCGGCAATGCACTGAGCGATTGCCTATTGAACTTCCTCTACGCACTGTTTGGTGACTGCTGTTGTCGAACTGCTGCCCTAAATCCTTTCTTGAGTTGCTTGCAGCTGCATGAGCTTTGATTCAATGGAGGTTGTAATGGTATATGCCTCATTAATTCACGGTTGTAGGCACGCTTTAAAAACTGCCTCTTTATGCCAAGCAGCATCCACTTGCTCCTTGAGCACCTTTGCCTATTGCATCCTTGAGAGCCTCTACGTAAGGGAAAATATTTGCACGGTCCCTTTTACCTTGTTGTATCTCTACTACAGCTCACGCGCCTTTGTATCTAGGTGCTCTATGTTCAGGTCCTCCTGTAGGGTGGTGAGGACCTCGAATGACTACTCGAACATCTTCGTGTAGTCTATCACTGCATTGTTAATCGTTGCCATTTCTGTTGTGATCGTGATGGTGCACTGTTCCTTAACCTCCAGCGGAGTTGAAGGTTGTGCCTTCAACTGCAATTCTGCTATCTGAAGGTTCAAATCTAGCTAAACCCCGGCTATTTCTGCTCTAGTGTCACATACCCCTATTGCTAACTTTTAGACGCGTGCCTCCACTGGTTCCTCTACTTGGATGGCCAACTCCAGGACCATCTGGCAGGCTTCCTCCACCACCTGCACTATCTTTCTATTCTACACCACTGCCTCATTGCGTTGCAGGCTCAACTGCTCAATGTTGATGCACTACTCGCTCATTACCTGTAGCGCACGACTCTCCCTGGGCATACTTCTGTAGTGACTCCATCCTGCAAAATATAGAGCATCTCCTGAGAGAGCGCAACCATGTTTAACTTGATTCCTTTCAAGCTGCTGACCATAGGCCTATCGACCTCATTTTCTATAACGAGTGCTCCATTTGGTAGAACTATTGTGTTGGTCATCCTGGCGCACAACATTTCCTCGGCCGTGGAAGTGCCGACTGTGAGGTTGGTCGACACTGTGCCAGCCTGCGGAGTGCGCACCTGTAACTCCTATGCTTGCATCTGGAGAGCCCCAATACCATTTGGTGTTGCTTCTCAAACTACTGGAGGGACTCTGTAGTGACATCCTGCACCGTTTCACCGATATCATGTATATCCCCCTTAGTAAGGGTGATTGGGTCGAACGAAGTTTTTGAGGCCTTTGCCTTTTTTGTGCGGCCCTACTTGCTCTCTTAGGTGCAGATGTTTTAGCTGGGTGGATGTTGTTTGCAGGTCTGTGCCACCTTGTTTTGTGTCTATTTCTAGCTCAAGCGAAGGCAACTTCTATCCTTCACACTTTTCTTCTGCTGTCTTCTGTTGTTCCTCAGCCAACGTTGTAGTGTCGTGCGCCACTTGGGCCTTAGCCACTGCTTCTTCCTTCCTGCATTTTTTCGCCAGCTGCACCATCCATAGTTTTGTTTCTTCCTTCTTCTGCTATGCGATCGACTTCTCTGCTTCCATTGTGGAGCCAGCTGGAGCATGCCACTCTGGTGGCCAAGACTCAACGACCGCGAAAATTACATTGTTGGTCGCTAAGTAAGGTAGCTCATGCCACGTCTACGTAGGGTCCTTCCGCACCCCGATGAAGACATGGTGGAAGTATGCTTTGAACTCCATGAAGCTCTGCAAACTATTGTAGACCGTGGGTGATAACTATGGCTTGCGATTAATCCCCATTCTCATGTTCATCTCCACGAGCACGCAAAAGATCTTGCTCTCCCTTATCCTCTGTGCATCCCTGGTTTCCCATAGCGAACTGTACTTCGCTACCTCTGGAAGGTCCTGCATGATCAATGGGAACTGGATATCTTTAGGAAACTCCCATGCCACTAGTACTATTGACAACAAGAGCCATGCATAATGAAATGTTTTACCCTGCTCCTGTGCTTCACGATAGTTTGCAAGGAACTCATCGCATAGATAGTTTTTCCAGTTGAACTGGACCCCTTTTGCGCATTACGCTGCTAGTGAAACCATTGTCGTGGGCACCTCATCTGCATGAACTTTCTACATCACCTTCCCTGCCAATATCTGTGTCACAACCTTGAATGTAGTGTTATTGATGCTAGAGATGGCGTACCCTCGCTTCTTCTTCTCCAACTTAAATTTCTTTTTCATGGCCTCCGCAATGGCTAAATTGTCACTTTTCCCTATAAAATATTTGTTGGATCCTCCCCTGCACAAGGTAGCCACGTAATCCTATGAATCAGATGGTCTGTGATGGGGATGGGCTCCTCCAGCCACAAGCACCCATCATGCACCAAGCAAAGTAGCTGCCTGATGATGAAAATGGTCACTGGGGCGCGGTGGTAATGCGACACCCAAAGCAGGTTTAGCAACCTTGCTTTCTCAACACCTATGAGCCATTTGCACGGATCCAACTCTATTATTCCAGCCAGTGTGTCTTTCTTCTGGAACATTAGCTATGCGGTCGCTAAATGCGAGAACTTCTCATGGTCTGTGAGGTTCCAATCTTCAAATTTTAATACGGGAACTCGTCCCAAGTGCGCTCCTTCAAAAATAATGTCGTCAGGGATCAACAGATTTTGTATAGAGCTCTTGCTCTCATCTATATCCTTGGGTACCTTGGATTGACCCTTCTGCAGAGGAACATATGCAAGCAACCTGGTGAGAGGGTCTGCACCCTGGGTTTCGACTTCCATCTCTACATTCTCCTCCTCCACCACGATCTCTTCAAACTCTTCCTCCTCATCGAACTTTAATGGCCTTCCCATTTTCCTCCATTGTGGTCTTAGCCCTCAGTGGATTTCTAGGGGAGACACGCACTGGTATCATGGCCTGCTTATACTTCTTTGGTCTCGATGTGCGCAGTGATTTAGGGATCTTAGCGACTATCCTGACGCTCTCTGGGGCTTCCACTTCTGTAATTGCCTATGCAGCTTCCTTGATGGTCATTGCTTCAGTATCCATGACTTATTCAGGTGCTCCCATAGTGTGATTCCACAGTTCTCTCAGCATCTCTGGTAATTTCTTAAGTAACGAGTTCACCTTCAAAATATTGAACAAGTCTCAGTTCATGAATATCTGAGTGCGCGAAAAACTCAGTTCTGAAATTGCGAAGTGTTTTTTGTTGGATAGACCTTTGTAATTTATGGTGCCTTTTGAATTTGAATTCGATCGTTCCCACATTTGGTCCATTAATGCTAGATTGGCGGTAGATTTTCAAGAATCTAGCCCATAAATTTCGCCTTAAATGCCTGTCGCCCGCTCCATTTGGCCTCAAACCAAGCATCATATCGTGAATAGTGACTGTAACAGTCACTTTCTGGCAGACCTGCACACTAGCGTAGATGTATTCACTCAGTCGCGGACCCTATGAAACTTCTCTACTGTGTGCAGTCCTAACATCGTGCAGTTCCCAGGCAGAGTAGTTTATAGTCCCGCGCCTCCTTTCAGCTACCTAGAGCGCTAAGACTGTGCTTTAGTCAGCTAGTCAGGTGGCTGGGCCACCTTTGTATGGCTTAAAATGACTGCTAATCACTTTTCTTGGGAAGGGATCTCCATTTAACTTGACCAACTGTACCGCACCACCATTGGTAATTTCCTTAATAACATACGGTCCTAGCCAATGCATTCTGAACTTTCCTGGGAATTTATCAAACTTACTATCATACAACAACACTAGATCATTTACCTTGAACGTGTGCAGCTTGATGTGTCAGTCGTGCCATGCATTTTCTCGCTTCTTTTAGACTTTCTCGTGAAATCCAACCAAAAATCGTTCTTCTTTGAGCTCTTCTAATTGCGTGAGCCTCTCCTACAGGGCTCTGTGATCCATCATACTTGTGAGCACTGCTATGCACAAACTAGGCACGATGTATTCCAAAAGCATTATGGCTTCCACTCCATAGACAAGCCTAAAAGGTGTCTGTCCTGTCAATTTTTTGCATGCCGTCTGTTAAGCCCATAACGCTGCAGGTATGCATAGATCCCAATCACTTCGTTGCGTATTGCATACCTTGGTCAGCACGTTTCATACCTTGTTGAATGCTTCTGCACGTAGAATCTTCTGCAAGGTTGCTCTTCCTGCATAATGTCTTCCCAATATTAAGATCCATTTGCAAGGTTGCCCCCCCAACACATGCTTATTGACCATGTATTTAGTGCAGAGTATGTGTGCATCTGCACAGATTGGGGATTTTCTCCATAGGCCTGCGTCCACTTGGCCAAATGCACACGTGGATCATCCTATCCATCATACTTGTCTGTCAGTCACACCTTAGGCTTCCTAAATCGTACTCGTATCATTCTCCTACATTTGCACCAATCATTAAAGCTTCCTTTGTGCATACCCCACCATCTCACCCGCGTAGCGCACAATACCCACTCCAAGGCCTAGAAGTGTTGCTTTTCTGGAACCTCCCTTTCAAAGGAATCCAAGAAGGTATCTACCTCATTTAGACCATCATAAGTAGGCATATCTCTTACTTCTATCGACACACAGCGCAACGACCTTGTCATCATATTGCAATTCAACGTAGTTACCTTGTGTAATTGATTTTGCCATTGTTCTACTTCTTCATCGGAATCCAAAGTGCAAGAACTTTTGTGCTCCCATGTAATCCATCCATCCATGGTGGGATTCACCCAATCTTGGTCTCACGTTGTTATCTTGTAGATGCAGTCCATATCATCATCAATTTCATAGTCACGAACCGGCTCCATATAGCATGATCCTTCAGCAGGGTCTAGGGATACTATTACGCAGAGTGACTTCTATTCAAAGATCATTTTTCGCTTCTTCAGATTAATTACCCAATTTATGTTAGTGGCCTAGTTAATTCCTAGGAGTGCGGGGTAGGGATTGCTATCATCAACAATCTCTATTACTTCAAAATCTGCCAATGCGCTCGCCCCTACAATATCTATAGTTATTCCCCACAATCACCCCATGGGTATTATTTTCTGTTGATTCGCCATTCTCAGCTGAATCGGAGACCATTGCAACATAGGTATTCCCATTTGCTCCCATATATACTTTGGTAGAACATTCGCATCTGATCCCAAATAGTGAATGACTTGATCCATCTCATATTCTATGATCTGTGTAGTAAGTCTCATTTCTCGTCCCGTTCTTGTTTTATGTTTTTCAATCTTCCGGACTACACACAGTGCTTTTGGCACGATCCCAGTGCATCTATTGATGAGTTCCTATAACCCTTTCACAACCTTACTTTCACATAGTAACTTCATACATGTTTCAAGGAAAGTTGTCAGCATGGATGGGTCCATTTCTAGCTCTGGTTTATCTTTGCTTCCTAAAGTGGAGGCATTAGCAAAGCTCTTCTTAGCTTCCATGAAGGTTTCCTGAGTGTGCTCCAAATCAAAATCTACATCCTTCGCCAGAGCTTTGCAAACCCAAGTACTATCTTCTAGTTGTTTTCCTTTGTCATCTCTCGTTGCAATTCCACTTCGGAGCACAATGTTTACATTCAGGTCTTCCTCGCATGTCTCGGACCTCATCATCTGCATTTTTTGAGTTGGGGGAGGTGGTAGCGCTCCTTTGTCACGTATCCTAGCCATCAGCGTAGGACAATCTTCTGTCTCATGATTAAACAATGTGCAATACTTGCACGACAGGCGCATTGGATTGGTGCAATAGCGTGCATAGTGTCCTAGCCCTCCACAATTGTAGCAAATCAACTGTCCACGACCTCTACTAGGTCCTCCTTGGTCTCGACCTTGTTTGTGCCCCTGAAATCCTATTTTTACCATTCCTGCATTTTGGTCAAGGGGCCACGTTTCAGCCTGAACCCTATAGGTGGGGGTTCTATCCATCATCAACACATAACTTCTACAGGTACGCTCGTCATGTCCCACCGACCTGCAAATGTTCCAGAACAACTATTGCAATTTTGCATATACTTCTGTAACAAGTGACAATTATCTGTGGCATGTTTTCAACTATTTTCCAGATCATGCACCACAAAGCAGGTGTCGCACTAGGTCCTGCTTGAGCTTCCAGCCTTAAGGGCATCATTCCTCCTCCTCTGAGGTAATCTGTAAAAACTGGGTAGTGGTCTTTGTCATGACCCTGACTCTTGCATTTTACGCACCACACTTCTTCGCGCACTTTTGGTTGAACCATCCTATCCTATTTTAGACTCTACATCTCAAGGAAAAAATTCTTCATATTCACATGGATTTTCTCAAATCCCAAATTAGGATCTTGCATCAAGGTCTCATGTAGCCTCATAGCGATCTCTAAGGCCTCTACTTGAGTTTTTATCTTCTGCTACAATAACGCACTCCTTAAATGTGGTAGTAGCAAAGCTACAAACCACTCGTGATGTTGTCCATTTGTCAGATTCATATTTTCTTCGCGAATTGTACATTTTAGCCTCTGATCCAGCTCCCAAGGAGTCTCACATGGTAGCATCATAATCTCTCTAAATCCAATGATTGACTGCGCTTCAGATTTAGGCCTTTTAAATTGTCTATTTAGCGTTGTTTGGATATCTGCGACTCTCGCATTCGGGTTATCGTTGGAGTACTTGATATACTAGGTCATCGTGCAATCCTGCAGGATGCTAACTAGCGTCTCTTTCTTTATATGGTCATCTGTAACACCTTGTGCTTCCAATGCAACCCTTACAACGAACCAGAATTGGTCTAGATCCTCATTTCCCAAATCTTTGAACACAAGAAACTTCACTATGCTTTCCATATTGAATCATGGTGGTGGTGGAGTTGGTATGGGTGAAGATGGAGGTGATGGCATTGAAGCTAGTGGTGGTGTGGGTCGAGGTGGAATTTGTAGAATTCTTTGTCTTATCAGATGAATAACACTTTGCAGAGAGACCTTCGCGAGCTCTTCCTCGTCTCCTCACAGAGGTGAAATCAAGGGGCTATTTTCTCGACCTTTATTTCCTTCGTTCTTATAAACCTTTCTGCTTCACGTAGCCTTGAACATCAAGGTAACTACATAACTTGCTTTTTTCACAACAACATTTTAATCCAAGTATTCAAATACTTTACGTACTTACCTCGTGGTCCTTTGAGAAAGCGTCGCTCTGCCTCACTGTAGATGATTGAGGTGTCAACTGCGAACTCAATAAGGAATCCTCCTATAATATGATCGAGCCAATGATTGACATTGCATATGATCTTATCCTCCGATGCTTCCAATCTTCACACTAGCTTTGGGGTCCACACGATAGGACCGTCAAGTTTCCATTGTCCTTGGCTATCTACTAGCTTTGTGATCCACTCGTTTAGCTCAGTAGGGAAGGACACGAAATCATATTTCATGGATCTTTGTATACAGGTAGCTGTCTAGCCACTCTTCTTTCAATAGTTGTTGGTTTCTATTCTCCTGCGCCGCGAACTTGTGAATTCTTCTGTCTAACTAGCCTTCAATTTATTTCTTAGTTGGATTCCAATGATATGAAATCACACATCTCTCATGCAGATTCTGGTCCAAGCAACAGAACCATTTGTTGGCTTATGGGGGCCTAACCCAAGTTCAAAGTTATTTAGCCAAACAAATCCCTACATTATTGGCCCTTTCGGCATCATCCCGCGGAGCGCAAATTGAGGTCTCACCTGAAAGAGTATGGGGGGATGCTAGAACCAAGTTTCCGCAACCTTGAGATGGATGTGATGTCAGTTTAGTCCAAATAAACCTGCCTTCATGCAGGTCACTTCACACACTTTTCTACCCTTCAGTACCTTCACGATTTGTTATAATCAACTTTCGCACAACCCTAACCAGGGGCTGAAGTCCTTTAATGTTGCTAAAGCAACATAATTCGATATCTCCTAAACTATGCCAAGTATATTATTTATCTTATAAACAGGTCTTGATTATCTTCGTGTAAACAAATATTCTATCTTACGTTCACTTAGCCAATACAGTTATACACATTCGCACATCATATAATCATTAAAAGTGAAATTTGTACCTAATATAACAGATGTATAAAACGTGAAATAAAGATGTAGAATTGATATAAAGTTCTCTCTATTAATACTTCCACTGTTTATAGACTCAACTTACCCTGTGCACTCAGCTGCAGGGGTCCGTGCACTTAGCTGCGGACTAGTAGGCCTCTGCGCACTCAGCTGCAGAGCCTCTTCCTACACTACAACACAAAACTAGACTTTATATTTTAGAACTATCTCGCATACATCATTCTTCCTTAGACATTCTATGATTGATTAATGCCCTTGACTACTTAGATCTTCGATCTATTTATACACTCCCATGGTCCGCAGACCATGGGTAGATCTTCTACAACTGACATTACATTATCAAAATAAGGGCAGACAACCGTATGACTCTTTAACAACTACATGCTCCGTGCCCACAAAATACGAAGTCTTTACATTGGAATTGCAGCTTGGACCAAAATTTGGGTGATAAGCCCCAAAAATTCCCTTGGGGGGATCCCACCCCCAACAAATCCTAGGTTTGATCATTATAAGCACAAAATTCTTGCTCGAATTCAATAGTGTTTTCATTTGCCCTGCGTTAACAAGTAGAAGATTTGTTCTCTTGCTATGAGCTCTCACAATATATTCTACTCCACCTTTGAATAAATGATATTAGTTTTCTTTTTTTCCAAGGAAAAAGGCCCAATTTTCATTAATTATATTAAGAAAATTACATGTTGTATCATTCAACATGTATGAGATGCATTCACTGTAGAAATAGTTCATAAGGGTTGTGAAAACATATATACTGATTACATCATCGTAGCAGAGGAAAATAATAACCGCAAAGATAACAAAATACATAGTAATGTACCAAAAAATTGTTTATGACATAAACAAAACCAAAAAAGGAATGATCAAGTGATCATTCCGAGTGATTCCCATTCATCTCGATGAATGAACGTGAAAGAAATAGTAGAAAACACCCTCTCTGATTTCCTGAATTTTCCATTGTCCCTTATTCAACTGCTTGACCGCTTTGGAAAGATGATCAATGATATCATTCCTTTCCCTGTATATATGAGAGCTTACAATAAAATAAAATTGTGATTTTAATGTAAACACATCATCCAATGTATCCCTGCATGTGTGCAAGTGACAATTATATACATCGTTAATCCAATTTATAAGAAGCTGTGAATCCCCATATATTTGAATGTTTTGACAGTTTTGTTCCCTCAAGAATAAGAGAAGGTGTTTTATAATGTTCAGCTCGGCAAAATTATTAGTGTCCCTACCCAGCCCAACTTTGATTATGTAGGACAAAATATTATTGATATGCAGGACAACCCCCACCCACCCCACCCCCACAACACTCAGCTTGGGCAGAGCCATCAAAATACCCCCACAGAACACTGGTATCGATACTTTCAGGTGTGATGGCCTGAGTTGGTTTTCTGTTGGGGTCTTTTGGAATTAGATTATATATGGCCACTAAATTGGTACAAGAAGTTAACCAATTGATCAAAGCATCCAGGAAAATAATTCTGTTCCGGTTGATTCAAATGCCCCAACAAACAAGTAGGGGCATGTTTTTGATTTTGTGAGTGAGCCCGAGACCACCAATGGCGCCATGCATCCCTGATGTTGAGGCCAGACCAATTTCTCTACAGGTTCAGGCTAGAGATTATACTGGGCCAGAATTGGGCTGTCACCGGACAAGAGAGAAACAGGTGGTTTGTATCTTCCATGTTCGATTTGTAGAAAAAACATCTTGAGGGCCCATGAAAAGCTCGGTGCATGAGGTTTAACTTTGTTGGGGCCTTATCTATGAGTATGCACCACATAAAGAGTCTACATTTAGGGGGAGATTTTAATTTCCATAGGTGGTGCCACCACCAGCAAATATCACCATTATCTTGGGCAGACATAGTGGACGCATATGCAGTTTTAGGGGAGTATCTACCATGAGGGTCCATGGCCTAGATGAGCACATCTTCTTGCTCATTTAGCCTAATATTGGCTTCCTCAAAAGCCCCATTGCACCAATTTCAGTGCTCGATCCATCTGTCTAGAAGTTCAAGACCCTGTGACCCATCCAACGCTGAGGCATCCACTGGTTAAGGCCAACAACTATGATCTGAGCGATATTTGTGAATCCAGAACTAAAGAGGTAATTATGTAGGTCCCTTAGAAGAATATTTTCATTCCTAAACCTGTTCTAGGAAAGTCAGTTCCTAAACGCACTTGATCTCCTTTCCCCATTTTCCATCCCAGCCCGTTCTTAATGATAAAAAGGATTGGGATATAGCCTTCCAGATGGTGAAGGCACTAGTCGGGTTTGTAATAGCGTTGTAGATACAATCCATTATTGAGAGGGGATGTATATATTTGTAGAAAATTACCTCCTGCCAAAGGCTTTGAGACTTGATGATATGCCAGCCCATTTTTACTGCAAGTTCCATTACAAATTGTTGAAGGTTTTTTATGCCCCACCCGCCCATTTTTTTGGGCTTCCCAATCCCATCCATACTTACCCATGCAAAAGTCCTCCCTGTTTTTTGACCCTGCTAGAGGAAACGATTTTTTTTTTTGTATCCTATTTAGGATGCCTTTGGAGATCCAATCCAGAGTCATCCAGTAAACTGGGATAGCCTCAAGGACCGATTTTAACAAGGTGAGCCTACCTGCCCTGGAGAGCTAACGTTGTTGCCAGATGTTGATTATTTTTTCAATTATTGCAATGAGCCAAGACCAATCAGAAATATGATATACATTTGGTTTCAATCTAAAACCCAAATATTTTAACCCAACATCCAGATCATGTCTAACACAAGAAAATTGTTGGGCTACATATCTTTCCTCGTTTTGAAGGTAGGTCACAAAGATGATCATGGACTTCCCATAATTTGGTTCCATACATATTGCTTTGCAAAATATAGATAATATGTTCTTGAAAGCATGTGAGTCATGAAAAGAACCATTTAGAAAAATAAGTACATTGTCTACAAACAAAAGGTGGGAGAGAGTGGTCATATCTAATATCGGACACCCACCAGGTCTCCTGCCTCACGAGCATTTTTATTTAGTGTGCTTAGTCCTTCCATGATGAGAAGGAATAGAAGGGGGGAGAGTGGGCAGCCCTATCTGAGCCCACATTCTAGATGAAAAAAGCCAGAGGAAACACCATTGATAAGGATATTAAAAGAGGCAGATGAAAAACATCACATAATCCAAGATATGAAAGGGTGGGGGAAGAAGATATGAGTGAGAATGAGCTGGAGGGAAGAATAAGTAGCCCAATAAAAAGATTTGGAGAGGTTAATCTTAAGGATGATGGACTCTTTATTCTATTTTTTTATCAACTGGAGGGCTTCCTGAGCTATCCCTATAGCTTCATGGATCTGATGCTGACTAAGGAAAGCAAACTATTTCATGGAAACCATCTTATAAGGTATGGGTTTAACATGAAGGGTAATAGTTTTGGAATTGATTTTGTAGATGCTATTGCAGAGGGAGACTGGGCAGTAATCATCAAAGGTTGAGGGTTTGTTAGATTTGGGGATGAGGTCTAAGAAAGTCGCATTAAAGCCTTCATACATTATGCTTGAGCTTCTGTAATCCTCAATAGCTTTTAGGAGATCAGTACCAATTAGCTCCAAGAAAGAGCTATAGAATTCCACTGGCCACCCATCCAGGCCCGAACTTTTGCCTTTTTTAAAGCATTTCAGCATAGCTTCCAGTTCCCCTCTTAAGACTAGAGAGTTTAAGGTCTCCACCTCATTAGGCTCGACAAATCTAGGTAGTGCTTATGTTATTCGAATGATTTCTGGGAGTGTAACACCACTAGGGGCCTTATATATTTTAGAAAAATGACAGACATCGATATCAGCCAGCTATGCATAGGTGTTTTTCTCTCTTCCATATTGGTCATGCAGCTCCCAAATTGTGTTGATAGAATTTCTTGCTCAAGCGAATTGGTGAAAAAACTTGGAATTTTCATCCCTTGCTTGTAGCCATAAGGCTCTGCTCTTGAGCCTCTAGTGCTCTTCTTTCTATTGCAACAATCTAATTCTTTCTAATTCTAGGTGGATTAAATGAGCCTTCAAATCCACCGAAGCAAGACAAGAAAGCCCAGAGGCTTCCAAATTTTTGAGGGCAGCCTCTATCCTATGGAGATCGACTTTGTCTTTCCTCCATTTTTCCTTTTCCCATTCAATGGTTTTTGTTTTTATGCATGCCAATTTTTTTGAAATAACCTTAGTTGGGGAGATAAGATCTTCTGACCTACAGTGAATCCAATATTCAGATACTAATTTGTGGAAATCTGAATCAAGTAACCATGTCGAGTTGAATTTGAAAGGTGCCTAAGGTTTGTAGTTGTCATCCTTGATCTCCAAAAAGATTAGGGAATGATCCGAGATCCCACCCGAAACCAATCAGTGGTGCAAAAGATTCAGTCTGGAAAGGAGAGGGGCCTTTATTAGAAAATGGTCCAGCCTCCTAGCCAGCACCCCCTCCCCCATTCTTCTATTCTTCCAGGTCGGCATAATCTTGGCAGGAACGATGTTTAGAAGCTCATGTGAGTCCAACAAGTTTTCAAAAAAAGTTGAGAGGTGATCACTTTGGGTCCAGCTACCCCATGATTCTGCCAGTCCTAGAGAGAAATTTAAATCCCCCCATATAAGTTTTTAGTTTCCATGAAGTTGGCTTCCATAAGTCTTCCCCAAAATAGTTCACTATTATGATAGGGGCCATAACTGTTGACAAGCCTGAAAGGACGGTTGAGGTCTGAGGATGTAATGTCAGTGCCTAGGAAACCTTCACCCCTCCAAGAATTGTGTAATTTTATAGTTCTTTTATTGAATCCCATGGCACAACCACCCGAGCGGCCTCTTACATCTAGGAAGTGGAAAACCTAGTCTGGTAGGAAACTGAGAAGCAAATTTTTAACCAGACTCCCTTCTCCCAAATTTTCTTGCAAAAATATGAAATCAAGTCTCTCCGAAAGACATAACCTCTTAAGTGCCAAATTTTTTATCTGGGCTAGCTAGGCCCCTACATTTGAATGAGAGACTCTTCATGGGAGAACGTTGTGTGGGTTTCCCTTTGCTCTAAGGACCTAATCAATGGGGGTTTGAACCCTTGAAACCACTTTAATACCGACCCTCTTAATAGCTTTAGAGAGTTTGGATTGTCTGCCACGGGGGGGGGTTTAGGGGATGGGGGGGGGGGGGGTCCTCTTCCAACCCATTAAGGCAGGGGTTGAGAGGTAAGGAGAGAGTGGCGATAACATCAATGGGATCCACTAGAGGTTGGGTTGGCCCCCTAATCGGATCAGGTGGCACCGAGATAGTAGCTAGATTGGCAACAAGGAAAGAGGGAGGGGTTGATATAACATGGCATATAGGGGAACACAACTTGCTAACCTCAGAAAATGACCCAGACAGACACATAGAAGTAGAAACAAATTTTGAAACCATAAAATCATTTGAAAACATAGGAGGAGGGGGGAAGGAGTACCTATGAAAGCTAAATCTATGGCTTGTGCTCTGGTGAGAGGAGCCATTGAGGTCATTGAGTCTGGTTGAGAGGATGGCATCTCCAAACCCTATAGGCGAGGCTCCGATTCTTCAGGAGGATCCACCTGTGAATGGAAATATGCCTCCATCATTTGAGTGCTAGCTGATACTGGTGACTTAGGAGGTTCCTACTGCTTCTGAGACAGTAAGGGGAAGTCTTTGTACAAATGTCCCACCTCGTGGCACTGTCGACAACAGAAGGGGATGCCTTTGTAGTCAAGAATCTATCTTCTAGTGATGTCGCCCATCTAGAGAAAATAGCTCTCAATCAGGCCCTCTATACTATCAAGATGCACCAGAATGCATGCTAAAGCCATAAAACCGGTGTCCTGGTAAGCCCTATCATGATCAAGATACACCCCTAAGTCATCTGAAATATCTCTAAAGATCTCCTCTGCCCAAAATTAAAGCGGAAGACTTGGAAGGTGGACCCAAATCAGACCAGTGCCCAGGTTTTCTTTCTTAGGGTCGAAAAGTGGTGACCATATCTTAAGCAAAACTGGGATCCTTTCAATGTGCTAGTACCTTGTCAATACCTAATCCACCTGGTCTGACTATGAAAATATAAGGGTGAAGCAACCCCGAGACAGGGTGATGATTCTAGGTAGCTAAACCAACAAATTCCCCCATACCTCCATGGTCCATTTCCTCAACCGAGTAGTTGTATAGTTTATGCCCCTAACCCTACCCATTAGCATGGTTCTCTCTGTTAGGGTTGCTTGGGCCATTGAAATGCCCTCCCCAAACACCAGACGACGGTCCCATTCTCGGACTTTTGAGTGCTTGGATTTTTTCTTTTATATCTATCTTTGTTAATGTGCTGCATGGGAGTCCTCCACTTGTGGGTTCTTGTCCGAATCTGAGGACCTATTTTCCTCGGTGCCAATGTCTTGCCTAGATATGCCGTTAAAAAACCCAGAGGGGTGTGATGAAATAGATGATAGGTGAGTGGAGCAGATGAGCATTGAACTGAGGAGACCAACACGTGATGGAGTTAAACCCTGTTCACTGAGAAGTGAGCCACTAATACCTGCCACAGTGACACCCATTGCCCCTTGAGAGTTAGCACTAATCAGTTGTGCCTGAGACCAGTCTTGAAGTTTAGATGGTGATGGTATAGAAAGAAAAGGAGATTCAGAGCCCTCGCCTAGACTAAACAAACTCTCCAAAACGGCAGTTGCCGGTTGTTTATTACCCATCTCCTGAAGTGTAACCTCCATCTCATTCATAAGGGCAGAGAGTTCTGTGACCTGAGAAGCTGGTAAACGCTTTCCCTTCGGTGAAGACTCAGTTGATGACAGGTGTATGTAACCAACCCAGATGTCTTCTAGGGTCAATGAGTCTGAGGAGTAGTCTAGGATTTGTTCTTCCATCTAGATTCTAGCTGCCATAAAATGCTAGGGACTGTTCCTAGATAAAACGGGTAATGAAACCTCCTATCCACTGACCAGTGTTGAGAATAGAACCCTCGGAACTCAATGACCGATAGGCAGGAAACCCTTCACAAGCAACCAGGGAAAAAACCGTAACCATTTAGATAAAAACCCCCAGCAAGAAAAGAGCCTTCCAACCACTGACAGTGCCACTATCAAACCTTGTGGAGACAATAATGGTAGAAAGCCTCACCAATCTTTATAAAAACTGAATAAAACAAACGATAAACCACCTCGAGACCAAGCATTGGTTAGGGTAAAAACCACATCGGGTGAGGGGAAGAAAAAATTATAGTGCCTCCATGCAGAACCAAGTAAAAAAGGAAAACCTAGAAGATGTCAGCTATGATAACACTAACCGCCCATGGATTAGCAGGAAAAACCTCGAAAAAGACCTAGCCTCGCCATCAAAACTAACCACCGACACCCCTCATCCTCATTCCTCAAACAAACTCTTCCTCCTTTGTGGGTTGGTTTTTATCAAATGATATTTGTTTTCATGTCTATGGAAGATATATTTTCTGTCATAAAGGTACGAGCTGCCAAAAATTATGCCATAGATATCTAACGACACAATGTCAAGTTCCACTTCATCTATGAAAATTGCACTAATGGCAAATCTCATTTTACACTTTCTAGTAACTTGGAATTGTTGGGTTGTGTTATATTCTTTCCACGACTAACCTACGTAGTGAACCGAGGGGTTAGAGGGGGGATGAAGCCCCCCCTTCATTGTGTTGATTGCATAGCGGGAGGGTCACAGGGGAGGCAGGTAGCCCCCCTCTACGGGGTCTGGGGCAGCGCCTCGGGAATTTTTTTTTTTTTGGACCCTATATTAGGTTGGGCGAACCTACTTATGATTTTTCAGTGCATGATTTTGGACGCGATGGTTTTCGGTCCATGGTATTGGATGCTTCGGCATGTATAAATATGTATTGTAACATTGAAAG
>APFE031216424.1:20968-34264 GCA_000404065.3 Pinus taeda | reverse complement strand
GTAAATCAAAATACTTAATATCATGCCTATAACAAGTATAGTAAATTTTATTTTCAGTTAAATAAAAAATTATGAAAATTATAAATGAAGATGATGATGATGGTGGTTAATGTCCACTAAGACCAAACTTTGGTTTATCGGACCTAAAGAAATAAATTATTTAGTTTGATTTAAGATTTTATTCCTATGCTCAAAAAGCTTGGACAGAAGCCTCCTCAGCTCACTATAATTTTGGCATCGTAAAAGGCTAGGAAGGTCAGTATTGCGACAAAGATTATGAACCTGAGATCTAATGTGGTTGTACGTAGGGCACTCTAAGAGGAAGTGGTTTTCATCCTCGATGTTCATATTCTCACAGCAGATGGCAGCATTTCCATCCATGGTGTTCTTAGGAACTGCGGAACTACCCAATGACCTCTTTCACTATGGAGCTCATGGGAATTCGTTCTAATCTTTGCTATATTAATTTTCTTCTTTGAGCTAGTTAAAATAGAGAGATACTTTTGATCTTCTAGGGTGGGGTTGATGACCTTCTTATATAACTTAATTTTCTTTTAGCTGCTAAGTCTTTCTCACACCACATTTTTTCTTTGAACTTAGAAGTAAATATTTTTAATGTTATTAATGTTTTGCAATGCATCATTCTTGTTGATCTCCTGAAGGTTTAACCAGGCCTTCGTGTCTTTATACCACTCCTGCTTGAGCCTTTGGTGGTTTTGGTTGGAATTTAAAGCTAGCTTAGGAAGTCTATGATCTCCTATGTTATTGAGTTTATGCTTGTACAACAGAAGCCTAGTCATAGCTAGGCTCTCGATAGGGGAAAGGCCTACTTTTATAAGGAGAATAGGATAGGGTGTATTGCTTTTAATTTTCAAGTTATACATTATAAAATGATTCTGGATTTGCTCAATCTTTCTCCAAGATTCTCTCGAGATGCTGCAACCCTAGACCTCACATCCATATAAGATAACAGGAGTGATTAAAGTTTCAAAGAGGAACTTCTTTTTATCCCACATTACGATGTTTGTTGGTTTACAATTATTTTCAACACCTAAATAAGCTTTCCACCCCCCATTAATCCTTTTCTCAATGCTATAGTTCCAGTTGAGCTTGTGATGAATATCAATTCCTAGGTACTTGTAAGAATACACGGTGTCTCCTAAGTTTATATAATTTGTACAATTACATAAAAATTAAGACGTAAGTGTCCTTCTTGGATTTGATAATCATAACTTTTGTTTTGTCAGTGTTAACAGTCATACCCATGGTAGAGCATAAATCCTTAAGAAGCTTAAGTTGCTGATCAAGATCAGATGGGCACCTTTCAAGAAAAACAATATCGTCAGCATAGAGAAGAAGGATGATGACTATCCTAGCTAAGATCGTGCCAGCATAACCTGCTTCCTCTAAATAACCTTCAAGCTTGTCAATGTAAATTCCAAATAGGGTAGGGGAGAGGGTGCAACTTTGTTTAACTCCAATATTACATTTAATATCTTTTGACCACCCCTCATTGATTTTTAGCTTGGCAGTTACATTCTCGTATAGTCTTTTAGCAGAAGCTCTCAACTCGAAAGGAACCTTTAGCTCTTCTAATCTATTCCAAAGTTTGTTTCTAGGAACCATATCGAAATCCTTTCTAAAGTCCACAAAGCAACAAAAGAGATTGGATTTATCATTATGAAATTCCTCCATAATGATCCTAAGTGTAACAAGGTGGTTTGTTGTTGAGTGATGCCTTCTAAAACCTGCTTGGCCTTTATCCCGCTTACCTTCACTTTCAAGCCATATGCTCAAATTCTTTTCCAAAATAATACCATATAGCTTGGCTAAGAGAGGGTTGATCATAATGTTCCGATAATTAGAGGGGTTATTTGTATCCCCACCTTTAAAAGTATGGATAATGAGGCTTTCAGTCCATGGTTTAGGGAACCCTTTCTTGACTTCTTGATTGAAAATCTTGTGGATGTGGGGAATGAGGACAGGACCTCCAATTTTTAAGATTTCTGCTTGGTAACCTTCTATGTCCTTAGCTTTCCCATTTTCCAGGCGTTTAACCTGAAAATCAATGTCTTCTAATGAGAAAACTTCTTTTGTTGTGAGCAGGGTTTCAAAGTTATCCATGACATTTGGAAATTCATAAAGCTTTTTAAGATAGGAATTCCAATCATGTAAAGCAATTTTATTATTATCTTTAGTTTTCCTAGTCAAAATCTGCCTCCAAAATTTCTTAGGAGCTATCTTAGAGAAGTCTAAGTCAATACCACTAATATTATTAAAAATTATTTATTTTATACATTCAAAAAGAACATAAACCAGACTGTCCTTTCTTACAATCTGTTAAATAAACATAAACCATTCATTAATACACACAAACGAAATATGAGCCAGATAAAAATAAAAATTAGACAAGACTGGATAGTGTGCACTAAACTATAAATAAATTGCAAATTTTTTTGATTAAACATAAATTTATACACCATTAAAAGTAAATCAGAATACCTAATACCATGTCCATAACAAATATAATAAATTTTATTTTACAATTAATAAAAAAATTAAATTATAATATAAATGGTCAAGTCATACCATTAACATATTCATTAAAAGAATATTTTTTTATAAATTCCCAAATGAACATAAACCCAGAGTGCCCTTTTATATATTGGAACATATAATAAAAGCACGTAGGTCTTTGCAGTCTGCTTAAATGGACATAACCATTTATTAATTAAATGCAAAACCAAAAATATGAGCAGAGACATAAAAAAACATGAGGCAGGATGGGATGGTGTGCACTAAATGATACCATCAACGCGGTGGTCATTTTAATTTGGTACAGAGAAAAAATAGAATTAGAATAATAATATAAAAGATATACTTCCAAGGTACCAACTGACTTGATTGGATTTCCGACTAGGAGGGAATAGGCCAATAGGGTAGGCCACCATCATGGTCCTACTTTATCGCCCTGGATTCACAACCTACTTTATGTTATGATACATGCGGTATTTACTTTTTTAAATGGGTGTTAATTTATTTATAAATTGATTGAAAATTATAAAGAATATTTATTATTAAAAATTGCTTAGTGTGTTAAGTTTGTATAAAGTTATTGAATTATTATTATTATAATTTTCAAAATCCTTAAAATAAAATTTCCTTGTATAGTTCTTAACTATATAAAAATTACATATAAGGTTCATGTTAAGTGGTATTAATCAAGAAATCCGTATTAATTTGTTTATAGTTTAATTGAAAACGATATAAATTAATAATATATAAAAATAAAAAATGGTATAAAGTAATAAAATTATATGATTGTAATGTTAATTTTTTGTTTTTTTTTTTTAAAGGAAAAGTGTTTAGTAAAAATATTTTTAATATTAATGGATGAGTTTTGAATTTGATTAATTTATAATTTATGGATTTTAAATAAAAAAATTTGGTTAAGTTGTGTGATTTTTAGTGTACGTTTAATTTTTGGCTTGAGAAATTATGATCTAGGGGTAATTAAGCCTTCAAAACTATTTGGGTGCAATCACTTGGAGATTACACCTTATCTTGGCACCACCAACACATTTTGCCCACTAAGTTTAGAATTAGTGACCTTGACATCATTAAGTGTTTTAACATTACACCACTCATCATTCATTCTATGCCCTTGTGAGAGGGGTTTTAATTGTTTTTAATGTAAAGAAAATTTTCCTTGGTAAGAATTTTATTCTTTTTTATTTATAAAATGTAAAATTAAAAATATCTTACACAATTTAAATTATTTATGTATATATAATTGATATTAATTTTCATCATGTCCAATATAGCACTTAGATCTTGGCGTTTTTCACAGCAAGGAGTGCCTTAACATAACACATGATCACTATACATCCAACTACATGTTAATTATCAAAGGAATTACAAATCTCCTTTTACTATAAATAAATAAAATAATTCAGAATTGAACTTAAGTAAAATACTATTATATCAAATTTATATTTTATAAATATATTTAATTAAGGTGAAATTTGAAATATTTTATTTAAATATGTTAATTGAAAGTAAAAAATTCTCATTTCATTTAGGAGGGAGATGGGTAATTAAGTTTCTATTTTAAATGTTATATGTCAATTTCATGTTAAGTATGAAGATAATTACACATAGAGTATGAAAGGAATTACACATATTTTTTTTAAATAAATGTCACTTGCCAATTCCATATTCAAAACGAAAACATTACACGTTTGCTTCATAGTGAGTACGAAATACACCTATGGATGGAATAGAAAATTATTGAGCTTCAATTATTATATAAATAGATAGATACATAGATAGATATATAGGTGATATAAAACTTATTTCACTTGAAGTGGAAATTGAAAAAAAATATATTTATGATAACATTGAAATATATATTTTATTACATGTCACTTGTCAATCTCATGTTCAACATGGAAGTAATTACGTATTTGATGTCATCAACCCCTTAAGTACATTTTTACGGAACAATGTGTCTAGCTCATACCTCGAAGCTTACTTTATGAAGATAGGGTTTTAAAAATTCATCTTCATTCAACTAAATTAAAACTCATTTTCAAGGTTTCCAACATATTTTTCTTGTCGAGAGAGTTTAACATAAATTTCATCCAAATCCTAGCTCTATGCACAAAGCTTTGCTGAAGCTCTTGCCTTCAAAGTGCCATGTCAGTGTCGATACTAGTGCCACAAGGTAGACATGTCATAATTCTTTACTCTTATGAACCCATCATATAATTGTAGTTCCTACCCATGTGTCGACACATTGTAGTCCCTACCCATGTGTCGACACATAAGGTCATGTCCCAAAGAGGGGAAATTAGCCTACTATCCTCATTCATATGTAGGATTTCCTTAAAAATCCACTTTAGTGATGTTTTGTGTCTTAACTGATCTATATTCCCACTGTTACAGATCCATCTAGGAAATCAAAATATTTTGAATCCATTTGGATCGAAGAAAACACTTCACATACTAGAACAACAACAATATTTAGGAAAACTTGAAAAGTCACTATTAATCAAGAAGCTAGATTTCCAAATTTCCCCTAATTGGGAAATATACTAATACATGTCATTGCAACAGGAATATTACCTAGGCCTCCTCCTTAGTTCCACTGCACATTCAATCCATATCAACTCTCCCACTAGGGAAAATTTTAGGGGCTAATATTCGTAGGTGTGCTAATTTTCTATACTTTTTCCAAAAACATTATTCGCCAATTTCCATTTTTTCTAAAAATAATTAGCCCACATTTTATAGTATGAAATTAATATACCTTGACAATTACCAAGATCTTATATAGACTAATATAATATAATCATAATTTTAGATATTTTTACAAAAATATCATAAAACGTTTTACAATTTTTCTATGATATATTACTAATATTCGCCAATATTTCTAAACTTTTAAATGGATATCCATCCATAAAATTTTCCCTATAGACTCCCACACTAGCTTGCCATGTCAACAACATGTCAAACATGGAACACCATCTCAAACCGATCTATGTGCCACATTACTATTATATGTTAGCATCTCCCATTAGCATTCACCCATGTAGAAGGCCTAAAGTGCTCACAAGGGCTCCACGTATCCTTTACTTGATATGCTATTATGACATCCAGCATACATGTTTAAGCTATATTTCTAAATTTCCACTAATATGGACATCTACTAATCGATGTTGTTGTAACAAGGATGTCACCTAGGCCTTCACCTTAGCACTATTGCACCTTCAATCCACATCAATTCTACCACACTAGCTTTCCACATCAACAATACGTCAACATGGAACACCATCATAAACCGATCTATATGCCACACTAGTATGATATGTTCACATGCCCCATTAGAATTTTCCTATTTAGAAGGCCTAAAGTACTCAAGTGGGCTCCACATATCCTCCACTTGATATGCTATGATAACATCCAACATACATATTTAAGCTAGATTTCCAAATTCCTACTAATTGGGAAATCTACTAATCCATGCTGTTGCAATAGGGATGTCACCTAGGCCTCTAGCTTAGTGCTAGAGCACCTTCAATCCACATCAATTCTACCAAATTTTCTTATTATGTCAACACTACATCAACATCAAACGCCATCTAAAATCTGTCTATGCACCACATTAGTATGATATGTTAACATGCCCCATTAGCATTTGCCTATGTAGAAGGCCTAAAGTGCTTACGTGGGAGCCAAGTATCCTCTACTTAATATGCTATGATAACATCCAACATACATGTTTTATTAAAGTGTAATTTACCAATTCTTCTAGATGCCCATATATCGAGATCCCGAATCTCGTGACTTGAGATATCCCATGAGCGTCATATAGGATTCTTAATAGAATTTATAATATTTTAATGTTAAACTCATTTAAAATAAAATTTATTGAGAAGATTTAGTTTAACTAATAACTTGTTGAGGAGAAAATATTAATTTATTTAGATCGTATTGAAAATAAATAATAATTATAATTATAATTATAATTATAATTATTATCATCATCATCTAGAGGAATTAACAACTAGGTTGGGCTCCTACTCACGTGACACAAGGTTGATTTCAATCGATACCACTATACTTCCAAATGAATGCATGCATGCCCCAATGTACAACCCACACAACCGATCAGGGGGATTTGAATCTTGAACCACATGCTTCACAAAGACTTTAGATTATGATGATCAGCATTCAAACTTCTCCCCCAGGGAAAAGAAGTGAATAAGTGTTTTTGTAAGTTGTTGGTGTTTCCTCCTATTATGTAAAAGCTATAACATGATAAACTCTGGAAAATAGATGATCTCAACCTAGCTAGTGGGAAACCAAGTTTGTTGACCATCTAGTTATTGATTGTGAAATCCAAAATTTAAAAGTTTGAATGAGTTTTAATAAAACAAAAAGAAATACCTTAACATCAAAACACCTTTCACTAGCAATTCTACAACAAGGGACTTCCAACAAAGAGTAAACAAACGATTTATCATAAGACTAAATTGGGGCCAAGTCCTTTTCGCTGCAGCCTAGTCGAAATGTCATAAGACTGTGTAAAATGTGCCTCTATATTATATCTAGTCTATTGTCCAGCTAAAGCATATGAAATCCCATCTGATCTCTTTTAATTCTAGCTACTACCTCTAGAATGCTTGATTGGTCTCATTTTCCTCCATTTAGTGCTCTTTCCATTAGTGTTTTGATGTACAAGTAGAATAGTAATGTGTAAATGTAAAGGGTGTGCCTCCCTTGGCATGGTCGGGGTGGGGGACTAAGTCATGGAATTCGTTGAGGACCTTCGTGTTGAATGGGGGTCCTTCCTCATTAGCCAATGTAGCTTCCCAATCCTGAATTACATTGTGGGCCACAAGAAGTGAATAATTATTAAAAATAATGTAGTAATCCATTTTTTTATCATATTATTATAATGTCGAACTCTATTAAAATATAATTTGTTTATAAAATTTATATTAATTAGCAATTTACCTTATTCTTAAAATAAATTTAAAATTATCAAATTATAACATCTAATCAAAATGTTTTTTTAAAAGAAATTTCGATCTCTATACATTCTGATCCCCTATGTACAATATTATATATATATATATATAATATATATATATATATATATATATATATATAATATATGTTGATATTACATATTTTGTTCACGTGAATATTAGAATATTTTATTTATACATAATATTGAAATATTTTTTATTACTAAAAAATCTTTAAATACCACTATAAAGCACACTAATGTAATCATTAATATTTTTTCACTTTAAATTAGTATATATAGATAAAATATTTCAAAGTCCACCTTAACCAAAATACTTTTATATCAACTTTATTTTCTTTATAAAAAATATTTCTGATTAAAGTAGATTTTCAAATACTTTATCTATGTATAGTAATTGCAAGTAAAATTATTATATAAGGATACTAATGTAATCATTAATATTTTTTCACTTTAAATTAGTATATATAAATAAAACATTTCAAAGTCCACCTTAACCAAAACACTGTTATATCAACTTTATTTTTTTTTATAAAAAGTATTTTTAATTAAATTAGATTTTGAAATACTTTATTTATGTATAGTAATTGCAAGTAATATTATTATCATTTCATTTGTGACGAATATTTGCAATTAATATTTTCTTTTAAATGTCATAAGTCAACTCTATAAGGAGTTACACATCTTTTAAATTCTAGGATTTGACAAGTGTCTCTTCAAGAAAAGTTCAATTCTCAATTGCTATATGTATATGTATACTATTCCAAGTGGACATTGAAATATTTTATTTTTCCCAACGTCCAAATACTTTTCCCCTAAATTTTAACATCTAAAGCCCATGGTGAGTATTTAAAAACTTACAGATCTCCCATAGTAGGATATAAAATGCTCTTATAATTGGAAAAGAAACTACTTAATTTCCATATATATATATATATATATAAAGTACTTTACTTAAAGTGGAGAGGAAAATTATTTATTTATGGATGACATTGAAATTTATATTTATTAAATGTCACCTATCAAATTCTTGTTGAATGTCGAAGTAATTAACATGTAACGTCACCTAGCTCCCTCAAGGCCATTTTAAGGGAATAATGTGTCTAGTCTCAATCTTATAGGATACCTTAGGATACCTTATGGAGATGGGGTTTTGAAAATTCATCCTCCTTCAACCAAGTTAAAAGATCATTTATAGTACTTACATAATCTTTTTCTCATTAAAATATTTCAAATAATATAAATTTAATCCAAATCTAAGCCTTGGATACAACATTCTACCCAATTCAAGATTTTACCTTTAAAGCACCACATCATAGTGTCATATAGTCGACACATGGCAATCCTTTGTTGTTTTGTTTCCATTCTACAATGCCACATTGAACTCATATGGTTGACACATGGTATTGCCTACCCATGTTTTGGAATTACTTAACACCATGTCCCAAAGAGAGTATGTTGATCTACTATCATCATCTATATTAGAGATTTCCTTTATACATCACTTTGGTGATTTTCATATCTCCACTAGGCTAGATTTCCACTCTTTTGGATCCATATAAGAATTCATAAACTTATGTATCCATATATATCTTGGAAAACACTTCACCAACTAGAAAAACATCCAAATTCGAGCAAAATTGAAAGTTCATCATTAATCAAAATGTTACACATATGGATATTTTCTAACCTGAACATTTTCTAATCCACATTATTTCCACAGTGTTGCCATCTTGGGATCCAGTTTAGTGTCTTTGCACATCTAATCCATGTCCACATCACCACATTAGCATGTCATATTAGTGGTACATCTACATGCCATGTCATAAAAAAATGGTCTATGTACCACATCAATGTAACACATTGGCATCACATATCATTCAAGATTATTCCACGTGCCATGTTAGCATGACACAACAACATGATATGTAAATGTTCACCTATATGCAAGCCCTAAAGTACTCATGTAGACTCCACCTATCCTATGTTTGTCTTACTATTTAAATATATCATCCATGTTTTATTTTAAGTGTCATTTACCAATTATTATGGATTCCCAAATATCTATATCTTTCCAGAATTTCTATCCTTTGCCCCCATCACTTTATAGACCCCACGAGTGCCTTCTATGTTTCTTAATAGAATCAAAATATCAATAAGCTCTAGGTCCCTAGTCCTATCAATTGACAAATAATAGGAGTTCTATCTATAATTCCTAATATTATAGGTATGCCAATATTGCATAATTTTTTTTCAACATTGCAGTACAATCCATATTTAAAAAAAAATGATATTTGGTTATTATTATTATAATTATATTATCATGAATTTTTGTGGGTAGTTGTTAATAAAAAATTACTAGTTAGACAAAATAAGTGAACATATGAACCTATTGCATTGCATAATCTAGATTCAAGAGTGGGCAATGAAACAACTTGGTGAAAGAAGAGAATTCTTGACCCCAACTTGTTTTGGGGAATTCTGCCTGTGACATAATTGTTTGTTTATTACTATGAGACTGCCATTATCCCCAAATTAAGCCATTGATTTGGCTCAAACAGTTACGTTTTCACTACATGGAAACTCTAAATAAAATAAATGAAAATATTAAAGCACCATTGGAAGAGAGGTGCTACTATATTAAATTTCCTTGGGATTTTGTACCAACAATTAATAATGTCTTGCTCAAGAAGATGGAGTGTGTAATTAATGCAATATTTCCTCTATTTGCAATGTTAAGTGGGAAAATCCTAATCATTGTAGATTTTGAAATCGTTACTCATTGGAATCGTAATTAATTTATATGTAATTTATAATAAAAATATAAACGTATTTGTTTAAGTAATGTTAATTAATGGTCTTGGAAATTTTATTATCTATGAAAAATTTACAAACTAGCATATAAAACAACTAATTTTTTTTCAAAAAAAATAGAAATACAAAAATAATTAATAATAATATAAATTGCAAGGTGCGAAAGCATTCACAAAGTCCCCCAAGGCATGGACTAACTGTGATAATATTTAGCAAAGGACTTATTTTATTGCAATTAATAGGTTACATCGAGGAGAGTCTGTCAATCAATTTGTGAGATGATGAGGGCCACAATCCCGTGTTATAGAATGTGAATGTCCATTACGAATGTTGAGAATATTCTTATCTCTTATCTTTTAGATTGTATCTCCACTTGAGGTCTTGTGTAACATGTGTTGGAATGTACGCTCTCGGGTAGGGCACAACCTCATGGGAGGAATTTACTTGCATTGAAATGTTGTTAAAATTCCTTAGGCCATAAGCCTTACCTTGCATAGTACCTCAAGGTTGACTTGATGGGTAGATGAATTCATACCACCATGATGAATGTGTAGCATATCCCTGTTATTGGCAAGAGAGTTAGAGACCCTTCAATAGGCATCAAATTCTTAGCTAGGGGCAGCCTGCTTGGAATCCCTTGTCCCCGAGTGGAAAGTGTTTATAGACCAATAGCTCACCTAGTGAACCCCTATCCATACAACTAATTTTGATTTTTGAACGTTCTGGAGAATTTCCCCATATGTGTGTTGAATTCCAATCTTCTTGTGTCCTTTTTTGTATTCCAGAGAACTCGGTGGACTCAGAAAGAGTAGCCTTGTAGTAAGCTTGAGAGGGATAGCACTAGTGGACACTTTGGTGAGCTGTTGTGACTTTAGAAGGTCGGTGACATAGGTCCCACTGGTTACAAAACCAATGTAGCCAAGTCATTGCTAAATCCACTCTAGATGGGTAGAGTACACAAGAAGGGAGAAAGATGTGATAAAAGCCACCAGATCTAAGATCCATCGAACTCCTCATAAATTTCCAAGACCTCCTTAATAAGACCATGATAAGATATTGCACACATTCACATTGAAGAGAAGATAGCTGAGTATGAAACCTTATAGCTCTAATTACCTAACCCTTGTCCATTGAGCCTAATGCTGACCTAGCCGTGGCAAATTCGGATTAGACGCCTAGGCATCACCTTTCGCTATGGAATGGAACAAGGAGTGACGTGGTGAGATGAAGATTACTCAATATGATCACAACAACAGAGCATCAGGGGTCGGGGTTCAGGCCCAACAATAATGAAACTACACGTCCTAATGGATAGAGCCAACCCTAGTTGGCCTTTGAGCTGACTATTGCCACCTAGGCCACTAAGTCGCTGCCACATGGAAGATGAACGATGTTTTTACAATGATATACTACCACATGATATATATGTTTGTGTGTGTGCGTGTGTGAAACTATTATATATTAATATTTTAAACTTATTTTGGTTCGAGACTATTGTTGGGTCAAGCAGGTTGACGTACCAACAAAGGGGACCGACCTTGACTAGGAGGTCAGGGGTCGAGCCGACTAGGTTGGTCGACATCGTGTGTAAAAATAACAAAACTAGGTGTGTGAATGGATAGGGTGGACTGAACAATAATATTACAATGGTATACTACCACGTGGGCCACTAAATCATTGCCATGTGGTGTATATATATATATGTATATATAATACATAACATACAACACACAACACACACACACACACACACACACACACACACACACACACAACACACACACACACCACACACGCAGATATATATATCTATTATATATTAATATTTTAAATTTAGTAGGGGTTGAGACTGTGCCTGAGTCAAGCAACTTGATGTACCAATGAAGGTGACCAACAATGACTAGCTTAGAGGTTAGGCGTTGGGCTTAGAAATAAAGAAACTTAGCGCGCCAATAGATAGGGCTGGCTCCCACTAGCCTTTGCATTGACTATTGCCACCTCGGTCACTAAGTCGCTACCACATGGGAGGTGAGCAACATTTTTACAATGTTATACTGTCATGTGGGCCATTAAATCGTTGACATGTGGTGTATATATATATTATATATACACACCACATATCAAGATTTAATGGCCCACATGACAGTATTATAATATATATATATATATATATATACACCAACAATGTCAGTTATGGCCCAACATGACAGTATATATATATTCAAAATATTAAATTAAAATTTTAAATTTAGTTGGGGTCGGGACCGTGCCCACGTCAAGCAGTTGAATGTGCCAACAAAGGGGACTGACCCTGACTAGGTTAGAGGCTTGCGGTCAAGCCCAGGAATAAAAGAGCTCAGCCTGTTGAGCCCACTACTGCCACCTGGGCCACTGAACAACTGTCACATGCAAGATGAAATGGGTTGTTACAATGCTATACTACCATGTGGTATATATATATTTTTCAAACTATTGTATACTAATATTTTAAATTTAGTCAGGGTCAATACTGCACCCCAGTCGAGCAAGTTGATGTACCAACAAAGTAGACCAACTCCGACTAGGTTGGAGGTTGGGGGTCGGGCCCACAAATAAGAATATTGTGCTTGTTGAAAGGAAGTTGACCCTCAGATATTCAACAATTGGTCATCTGTAGTAAAGCTCATGCGACAGAGGAATTCCGACCATAATGAAGTCTCACTCCCAACTTGCGTTGGAACTTGTGTATTGTGCAATTTCACTTGAGTGCTCCAAATGAATATTTGTATTTAACTCGTGGAAGTAATAAACAAATACACACTTACACGGTGTTTTCAAAACTTTTAGTTTATGTACTCCTAAATAAAACTCAAGCCTTCTCAACCAATAATAACCTAAAAAAATAGAATAAAAAATAAAATAAAATAGACAAAATATTTTTGTTT
>APFE031216424.1:0-20119 GCA_000404065.3 Pinus taeda | reverse complement strand
AAATTGTGTTAAAAAAGATGTTGTTTGATTGCTATGGTGATTTTTTTTTTTTAATTATTTGTTTATGTTTAAATTTTTGGAAGCATGTTGTAATGTGAATTTATGATATTTATAAAACAATGGTTAAAGTGAAATTTATAAACTAATTGTTTTAATAATAATATTTAATCTGATATATTTGTCAATTTGTGATATTCATAAAATATTTTTATGAACAATAATAATAATTCATTTATGTAGTAATGAGAGTAAATGATTTATTTCTTTAATTATTTGTCTAGTTTCAAGTATATGAAAACATTTGTAAATATCAATATGTATGTTAACCATCATCATCATCAAAATATTTGTTATTTATTTGCAATATTTATAAAATAATTATTGTTTATAAAATATAGATCAATGCTTAACATTTATAAAATAGTTATACTAATAATTGTTAAAGTGTGATATCTATAAAATAATTACTAATAATAATAATGACCATGAATCTAATACAATAATAACGCTGAATGTGAATCTGTGGAAATTCCCAACACTTTAAAAATTCCTATTCAACTGTTATTATAAAAAAATTCTCATGCTTATAAAAATGTAATAAAAACGAACTTGAAATCAATATCCCAAAATGAAAATCCTTTACCCGAAGAGAATACAATCCTAGCCTATTCATGTGCCGTTAGCAATCCCACGAATAAAAAGCACAGTTCGCCATCACGTTTGAGGTTTATTTTAACTACGCCACTAATGGACGTAGATTTTAAATCAATAAGGATCCCTCAATGTGTCTAGATCCTTGTACTCGTGAAGTAATCTGATATGGTTATTGATATTTCCTTCTCCCTATCTAGCACTTTGGAAGGTCTGCAGGGGGCGGCTCCAATGTTGCTAAAGGACCGCGACCGTTCTTTACTAGGAACACCATATTCAATCCCCATGCTAAATGGTCGTCTAAATGGCAGTGCAGAAACCATACTCATGTCCAAAGAACGAAGATAATTTGCATTTAATATCGAGCGAGCAAATGAGTTTCTATATATATACCTGGATTGTCAGCTTTGAATTTGATGGTAACCCACCCGCTTATTGGAGCCACGGTGTTGCGCTGTGGAGGATCAACCATATTAAACTTAAGCGGGTCAGTTATTGGGTTATAGTTCCCGAAACCTTGTCCCACCACGTAAAAATTGTAACCATGAAGATGCATCGGATGGTTTTCAGCCATGAAGATGTTTGTTGTGTGATACACCAGTTGTATGTGACAACTCTCACCTTTGTTGGCAGTTCAGGAGCCCAAAGTCTTTTGGGAATATCATCCCCTGTATAGTTAAATCTAAGGGGGTGTTTTGATGGAAAATCCCTCATAAAAACACCATTAATACTGAAATGATAAGCTTGAAGTAGGGCAATGCTGGGCAATACAAAGGACATTTTCATGTTCACATTGAGCCTCGTTCCGTTGGGGCCTTGACAGGTGTTTCCAGCGTCACATGGAAGTAATCCCAGTCCAACTGTGGCGATGAGGCTGTCATCTATGTTATGTGGAACGTCCACTGGGAACTCTTTGGAATTGAAGCTTCGCAGTGCTGTACTAAATCTAGTGACGACGACAGTGTCATTATAGTATGGAAGCTAAGGTAAAATTGGTCGTGTATTTTGATGTCCCACGTACTCAAAAAATGGTTGTAGTTGTAGTGTTATCGAAATCACCTGCTGCCTGATTATTCTAATCTCGGGAAGCCATATAGTATCTGCACACAGGTTGGTCGGCGGTGATGAGAACATCGGTAGTTTGATCGGGAGCAATGACGAATACATCTGTTTTGTATGGCTTGGTGTAGGAAGCATCTACAACTACAATTGTGAATTTGTGGCCTGCGATCTTGAAAGAGTGGGCACTATTGAGTGTAGCATTGACTATCCGTAGAAGGTAAGTTTCTCCTTGTTTTTACCAGAAACCGAAAATTTGTTCCTTCATCAACAATATGTATATGTCAATATTCAACAAACCTATTTATATAATTTCAATACCTGATCTATGAAAGGAAAGTACTAATACCTGCCCTAGAACAGCTATACAGGTCCCCTGGCTGTCTATTTAGGGTATATGCATCCGACAAATTGGGCGCACCACCAGTGCTGAGGGCTTCGTCTATAACCGCGATAGGGTCAACGTTCCACCATTCTCCTGTCCAATTACAACATCAATCAATATTAGCCATTAAACATATATTAATGATTTCTGTATTGAGGATCAAAGAAACTCATTACTTATTATAAGAGGAGTTTCCCCATGGGGTTTAGGAAAGGGATATGAGCTTTCTTTCTTAGGGTAGATTACGAAAGCTCCATGCACAGTAGCTAGGAGCTATGACACATGAGCATGCCATCACAAGGTTCCTTCTTGATCAGTAATGTTGAATTTGTATGTGTAACATCCACCTGGTTGAATGGGACATTGTGTAATATATCCAGGTCCATCATCCCACCCGGTACCCAGCTGCCTCACTCCATGCTTGACAGATATAATAAGGACGAATCTTATAATGTATAGCCATAAAATCTATCTATAAACCACAACAAATAGGCAACGCATATCCATTATACATATTGGCTTCAATGCAACATATGAGATATGATTCCTCATGTTTATGGTTCCGCCAAAAGTAGGTTAAGGTTATATATAGAATATTAATGCTCATATTAGCATAAAAACTTTGACTACCTTTAATGGAACCATGAGAAACAAAACCCTAAACTGACAACTCGCCTTTAAGGCTAATCTATATAATAAACAGGCATTTCCGCAGGAAAAATACTGTTCTTATCTGCGGCTCTTAAACAAGCCCAATTCAGGTTAGAGTGACATACCAGTGAATAGTGGCATTATACTTGGCTCTGTTATAAACTTTAACAATAAGTCTGTCCCCATTCCGTACACGAATGTTGGGCCTGGTAGCTGTCCATTGACGATGACTAATTCATACGTCTTGCATAGCCTCGTAATATTCTTCGGTTCAATCTATGGAGGCATCCAAATGTCAAACATTAAAGGTATCCACTACTTGAGCCTTTAGGTGAAATCTTTCCTTCTTTCCTTTTTCAAAGCTTATTGGTTATAGAGACATAAAACTTCAAAATGGCTAATTAACAAACTTACAATGAAGGTATATCTGTGGATTTCTACGTCTGTGATGGCAGCCAAACAAGCAAAAAATGAGATTAGAAAAACAAGCCTGAATGGACATACTGCCAGCAATGACATTATTACAACGCTGGAAAACCCTGAAAATGGTGTATCTAATAGCTAACGTCCTTCACTGACTCAACAAGTAAAGGAATGAATCATTCAGCGACAAGTAATAGCACTCGACACTCGATGCACTACTGGTCTGCATTTCTGCTAACAAAGAGCGAATATATATATGAAACCAAAGTGTTGTAGCAAGTTGTCAGAAATAATTTATTGTTGAACAGTTGAAAATAATTAATATTATTTTGTAATAGTGGAGAAATGGTTACATAAGTTGTAACATATCTCCTTAGTTTAGGATTTGTTCCTAGAGTTTAGGAGTTTGGTTGCAACTTCCTGATTTCCTTATTGTACTTAATGATGTAATTACTCATTTGATGAATAGTAGAGTGAACGGAGAGAGTTCTCTTTGTTTGAGTGCAGTCTCCAGGTGCAATACTCATCTGTGAGCTGTAACTCCTTTTTCAATTCAAGACTAATTTTTATCTTGGTATCAAAGCACAGAGTAGGGACGACCTAGATTTTTTTTCTCTTTAGGGATGCATCCTTGTACATAACTATAGTGGCGGTGGAGTATACAGAAGATTCGTAGGATCAAGTGGACTGCAGTAACACCTGTAGCACAGGTCTCAGATGGCTGATCATCTCTGAGTGCAAGAAAGGGTTGGCGCAGGTTTGAAGGGAATAGCCCCGCCATTTTTGAGCGGAACAAAGAGTTTGCACGAGTTTTTAACGAACAGTTGCACCAATTGGTGCGGTTTTGAGAGGGATAGTCATGCCAACGTGCTAGAAATGCTATTGGTGTGGAAAATCAAGCCTTAAGGATGCCAATTTCATGACTCACATCGATTTTTTTTCTGGCGCAAGTCTTTCGTTGTTGACAAGCACCAGCCTCTTTCTCGTTGGAAGATCTGCAATTTTTTTTTTTAATTTTTTTTTCCTGCAGATCGGTCGTGCCCGGTGGTGGCACTTTGAAGCTTCAGAACTGCTCGGTGGTAGCAGATCAGATTTTCCCAGTGGTGGCGCATTAGAGTTCCTGATCTGTTCGGTGGCAGTAGATCAAACTTGCCCGGTGGTGGCACATTGGAGTTCCTGATCTGTTCGGTGGCAGCAGATCGGATTTGCCCAGTGGTGGCGCATTGGATTTCCTGATATGTTTGGTGGCAACAGATCGGACTTGCCCCGTGGTGGCTCATTGAAGGTACAATTTTTTTTTTTTTCAAGCAAAACAGAGGTTCGGATCTAGTATATGGTGTTTCTTTTTGTCACCTGAAAGTGTTCAGTTGGATAGAATTATTCATCAGAGGATCAGAAATTTTATCAGTCCAATATGAATAACAGTATAGAACCGTACCTCCATGAGTCTGGCAAACTCGATGGATCGAATTTCACCAACTGGAAATTCAAGATGCAAACTTTACTTGAAAGCGCAAATGTGTGGTCGATTGTTATAGGAAATGAGTTGAGACCAGGATCAGCTGCACAAGAGCAAGATTGGGATAAAAGCGAGATTGGCCACTGACATTTGGACGACGCTCAAAAACCTATACCAGACGCAGAATACAAACCGTGTCGTGTCACTCAAAGGCAAGCTATTTGCATTGAAGATGGAGGAGAATGAGTTCGTTGCTGGATTCATTGCTAGAGTTAAAGATTTGAAGGACAAATTGGGAGATATCGGAGAGAAAGTTTCCGATTCAGATATGGTCACAATCACGTTGAATGGAATGACTGATGAATACCAGATGTTCATCTCAGGGTTGTCAGCAAGGGAGAAAGACCTTGTGTTTGAAGAGCTGACAAGGATTCTGCTACAGGAAGAAGAGAGACGACAAAATTTGAAATCAAAGAGCAATGACCTTGCTCTGATGGCAAAATGGAGATAGTATAGAGGGAAGCAGCATTAGCAACTGCAGCAGCAGCACTAGAAAGGTGCCAACACACTTTAGAAGAGACCGTTTAAAGGTATGTCTGCTAGTAATTTTCCCATCAAGAAATGTTTTAACTGTGGAAAACCTGGTCACCGGATTAAATATTGTTATAAGAGGCAGGAAAACGAAGGAAGAAAGAAACAGAGAAAACATAAGAGTTACTTTGTTGAGGAAGAAGAAGACCATAGCCATGAACTTCGACTATTTATAATCGATTGTGCTCTTTAAGCTTTAAAGGGAGATGAGGACAACATATGGTATGTTGACTTTGGCGCATCCTCACATATGAATGGTAAGAAGGAATGGTTTGAATTTCTTGAAGAAACTTCATGTGGGTCGAAAATCTATTTAGGAGATGACAGTGGATATGAGATCAAAGGATATGGTGACATTCCTGTAAAGTTACCTAGTGGTGACATTAGACATCTTAAAAATGTATTGAATGTTCGAGGAATTAAGAAAAATTTGGTCTCTGTCTCAATGATTACTGATCAAGACATGCAAGTTCAATTCTTTAAGACTAACTGTGTCATTAAGGATAGCCAGATGGAAATAGTTGCAATAGGAGTGCGCGTGGGGAACCTGTACAGACTAGATGTAAAGAGTATGCCACAACAAGCAATGGTTGCAGCTATATTGACAATTGAAGATCTCTGGCATTAGAGATTCGGCCATCTTAATCTGCAAGACCTCATCTTACATCAGAGAAAAGGTATGGTTGATGGACTCCTTGTTCTCCATAATGTTAAGCTGGATTGTGATGGATGTGCATTAGGGAAAATGCACAGAGAAGAGTTCCCCTTACATGTCAATAGAAAGGAAACAGATATTTTAGAACTAGTGCATACAAAGATCTGCGGACCTATGCAAACTAGGTCATTAGGAGGAGCATGTTACTTTCTTTTATTTACAGATGATTGCACTAGACTTTCATGGATATACTTTTTGAGTAAAAAGAGTCAAGCCTTTCAGTATTTTAAAGATTTTAAATCCATGGTAGAAAACCAGAGAGGAAAAAGGATAAAAATTCTCCGCTCAGATCAAGGGGGAGAATACAGGTTGGGAGAGTTCATGGATTTCTGCAAGCAGCATGGGATTGTGCAACAGTTTACAGTGTCCCACACTCCACTGCAGAATGGAGTAGCAGAACGGAAGAACATAACTCTTGTGGAGTGCGCAAGGAGCATGCTTCAAGGTAAGGCTCTATTAAATGGTCTTTGGACAGAAGCTATTAACACTGTTGTATATTTAAAGAATAGGAGTCCTACTAGATGTTTAGGCTTCAAAACCCCTTTTGAAGCATTGTTTGGATTCAAACTAGCAGTGAGTCACTTAAGAATATTTGGGTCAAAAGCTTATGCTCATATACCTAAGGCAGATAGGAAGAAGTTAGACCCCAAAGCCCTGAAATGTATATTTGTTGGATATGGAACTGATTTCAAGGCATATAAGTTATATAATCCTATGACTCACAAGGATTTTGTAAGTAGAGATGTTATATTTCATGAACAGGTTGAAGAAGGAAAGGAGGATTCTAACAGTGATTGCCACATTCCATTGTTAATAAAAGATAACACTGAGGAAGATGAAGAGCAGGAGCAGAAACAAGAAGAGGAAGTAACAGATAATGTAATCAATGATGATGCAAGCCTAGAAAAGGCTGAAATAGACAGAGTTAAGGTAAGTCCCCTACCAAGGATATCAGGTAGGAAGACTCGATTATCTTCTAGATTGAAAGACTATGCATTAATGTCAAAGATTGTAAACATTGTAGAACCTGCAAATTAAGAGGAAGCAAGTAAATCTGATGCATGGAGGGTTGCAATGTATGAGGAAATAGATTCAATAAATAGAAACCATACTTGGGATTTGGTTGAATTTCCTGAAGGTAAAACCCCCATAGGATGTAAATGGCTGTATAAACCAAAAATAAATGCAGATGGGAGTATAGAGAAACTGAAAGCTAGACGGGTAGCAAAGGGTTACTCACAGCAAGCGGGAATATATTTTGATGACACCTTTGCTCCAGTAGCCAAACTAAACACCATTAGAATGCTAATTTCCTTAGCTACAAAACATAAATGGCAGCTACACCAGTTAGATGTTAAATCTGCATTTCTGAATGGTGACTTGAAAGAAGAAATTTATTTAGTAAAGGTTTTGTGAAAAAGGGATAGGAACATCTTGTGTGTAAATTGAAAAAGACACTTTATGGTTTAAAACAGGCACCCAGGTCATGGTATGAGAAAATTGATTCATTTTTTGTACAACATGGCTCTCATAGGAGCTTGAATGATCCAAATCTGTATACCAAGTTTAATAACCAAAGGCAAATTATTTTTATTTCTTTATATGTAGATGATATGATCATAACAGGGAATGTTAACAATTTGATCAAAGAAATCAAACAACAAATGTCACAAGTGTTTGAGATGAAAGATCTCGGAAACCTTCATGATTGCTTGGGATTGAAGGTATGGGAAGATTAAGGAAAAAATTTTCTTACTCAAGGGAAGTATGCCATAAGCTTGCTAGAAAGGTTCAGAATGGAGCAGTGCATATCAGCAACAACACTATTACAACAGAACTTAAAGTTGAGCAGTGACGATGGTACTAAAGAGGTGGATGCCACTATGTACAAACAACTAGTT
Organism: Pinus taeda; assembly: GCA_000404065.3. Taxonomy (NCBI): domain Eukaryota; kingdom Viridiplantae; phylum Streptophyta; class Pinopsida; order Pinales; family Pinaceae; genus Pinus; species Pinus taeda. Next base: position 12,284 of record APFE031216424.1, on the reverse strand, counting down.
GGTAGTTTGATATATCTGACTACAACTAGACCAGATTTGGCATAGTCAGTTAGTGTGTTGAGCCAGTTCATGTCAAAACCACTCGAAAGTCACTAGGTCGTAGCAAAAAGTGTGTTGAGGTATCTTAGTGGTACTAGCAATTATGGCATTTTGTGCACTAACACTTCTGACGTTATTCTAACAGGTTTTTCAGATTCCGATTGGGCAATTAACTTGCATGATTGAAGATCTATCAAAGGTTACACATTCAGCATTGGATCCGGGGTCATAGCATGGAGCAGCAAAAAGCAGAGCACTGTAGCTCTATCTTCATGTGAAGCTGAGTACCAAGCATTGTGTGCAGCCACATGTGAAGCTATCTGGTTGAGAAAACTTTTCAACGATGCAGGAGAAGAACAGAAAGAGTCAACTATCATCAAAACTGATAACCAGAGTACCATCAAGCTTGCATACAATCCAGTCTTTCAAAAAAATACCAACCGTATCGATACTCAAATTCATTTTGTTTGAGAGAAATTATAGGCAAAAGAGACGTGTTGAATATTGTAAAACTTGTGATAACGTGGCTGATATTTTTACTAAGTCTCTTGGGCGTGTAAAGTTTGAATTGTTTAGAGGGATGTTAGGAGTTCAGGATAATCCTTTCTCCATTAAGAGGGGGAGTTGAAAATAATTAATATTATTTTGTATTAATGGAGAAATGGTTACATAAGTTGTAACACATCTCCTTAGTTTAGGATTTGTTCTTAGAGTTTAGGAGTTTGGTTGCAACTTCCTGATTTCCTTATTGTACTTAATGATGTAATTACTCATTTGATGAATAGTAGAGTGAACGAAGAAAGTTCTCTTATTTGATAAATAGTAGAGTGAACGGAGAGAGTTTTCTTTGTTTGAGTGAAGTTTCCACGTAAACTGTAACTCCTCCTTTTTCAATTCAAGACTGATTTTTATATTGGACGACAAGAAAAAATGGCATTATCATTGATTGTGAGTAACGGTAGATCCTTTCATTCTTTGAACTTTTAATCCAATCATGTCACCTACTGATAAGAGGAAAATGTCGCATCTTCAAAGCTGGCATCAGTCGCATCTTCAAAGCTGGCATCTCCGGCAACTTATCTTTATAGATATTGCCTACATGCTGTAACAACTCCCGCAACTTGTTCTGATATAATTATAGGTTTTGCTTAATAGTTTTATATGCTGTAATATCTAATGCAACTTTTTCTGATATAATTATAGGTTTTGCTTAATATATTTATATGCTGTAATATTTAATGCAACTTTTTCGGCTATATTTATAGGTTTTGCTTAATATATTGATAGGTTTTGCTTGTGTTGTTGCATTTCTCGAAATCACGTTTTCCGTCGTGGAATGTGTAACAAGTCAAGCATCGTCATATTTTTGGGGACAAGGCGGCGTCTTTGAGACGAAAGTTTGCGTAAAAGATAAATCCCTAGAGAGGTCCAGACTCGTGAAAGTAAAGAAATAGACTTTAATCTTTTAATAATCAAAACCAATATTTATAGAAACAAACGTTAAATCAACCAATATTTATACAAATGAACGGTTTATAAACAAACGTTAAATCAACCAATATTTATACAAATGAACGCTAAAGCATAGTCTTTATGGGATACAAATTTATTTATTTCTATCGTGCATTTTCGCGTGGGGGAAAAGTTGTTAGAAAAATAATTTTATGGGATACAAATTTATTTATTTCTATCGTGCATTTTCGCGTGGGGGAAAAGTTGTTAGAAAAATAATTTTAGGGAGGAGCTCAGAAATTGGTTGCGCCAAAGTAGGCAAGGTTAATTTTAGTTGCCGAATGGCAAATCTTTAGGTTGCGGCTAGCATATAGCAAGAACAGAGGGACTTAATTAAAACACTGTAAAATAAAAAAAAGTTTGCGGAAATTTATTTGTATAAACACAGAGTAAAATAAAAAAGTTGCCGAAATTTACTTTTGTAAGATCAAAATCATAACGCAATTGACCATACTTTGTCAAGACATAAAGAAATTACATTCCAGTCATAAATCGACATAACAAATTTACTGTGATTTCGCATTACTGAATTGGAGTAAATTTCTGTAAAACTCCGTAAAACTAGTTTCATGCACCAACCAAAATTTCATCCACTATTTTCTTCTCACTACCTCACAAACTATCCCTCCCTCACTTGTCCAACATGGCCAACATTACAAATAAGTTTTACTTGCATATTCATCTTAACATAAGAATTTGACATTAATTACATAACAAAAAAAATATTTAATAGGTAACATGGGCTATTTTACATAGTACATATTTTTATTTATTTATTTTATTTTATTATTATTTTTTTTTTTTTTTTTGAAATTGCAGGTGTTGTGGAGTGTGGAGTGTAGGGGAATGAATGGTCCACTCTGAACTTCTGTTCTGACTTGTGTCATTCTGCATGTATGGTTCACTCGGCAAACATGATGGTTGATGATTGTCAGTGTGTTTAAGGTGGTGGTTGGAATTAATATTTCCAACAAAAAAAACAAAAAAATCTGGGATTGCCAATTATCAAAGAGTTATCTTTTTTCTTTTGGATTGTTCAATTTAAATTTGGTAATAATATTTTATTATTATTATTATGAAAAGACACTTTGCCTTTTTTAACATAACACTTAACGATTAAATGTATAGAAGATTCTTTAAAATAATTAATTAATTTTCATAATAACAAAATCTATCAGATTTAAAACAAAATTAATTAATATTATAAAAAAATTATTAAAAGATTTAATGAACCAAAAAACTTTAAAATCATATAAAGATGATTTAAAATCAAAATGAAAAAGGTAGATGGAGACTAGTGAAACCCATATAAACAAACTTTGAAATCATCGGAAGAATAAAAAACGATAGTCATACCATAAACGCTAAACACACACAAACAAATTCTGGCTTTATTTATTTATTTAGTTTCATTTTGAAACAATTTCACAGAAAACTCGCTGCCTCATTACAGGAATCCAATCACACATAAACTTCTGTCTGTCTGAGCCAATTAAATGAATGAATGTGCTATAGTAAAAATCGGTGTCATACTAAATTCATTAGGGTAGAGCAGCGAACATGATAATATTCCAGGTGATCGAGTTGGTTTTTCGTAATAGTTTAAGACTTCCCACGAAACAAATATTAAGGATTAAAAAATGATTAAAAAATAGTTTAATATGACATTTACGGAAATCACCACTTGAATCGCTGGCATTCAATGTGTTTGCTCACAATTTGACAAGCACTGAGTTTAAATAATTGCTGACATCCACATTTCTCAAAGTTAAATTTACATGGACAATTTTGCAACATGGGGTGATTTTTTTTTTTTTTGATTTCCTTTGAAATCTATAAATAGATAGATAATGCAATTCTTTTTATTTAAATCATGTTCCTGAACTATAAAGACTACATAGGAGACTGCCTCCAAGGTTGGGTAGCCAAACAAGTAAGCCCAAATAACCTGTAATAATTTTAGCTTAATATAAATAGATGAGGAGGTTTTGATTTTACAAGGCACTAAAAATTTAGTATATCTGTGATTATTCAATTTTATTTCTCATTTATGATTTATGGTAGGTTTTATCGTGATTTAGTGTTTTTTAGTATATGTGTGATTATTCAATTCTATTTCTCATTTATGATTTATTGTAGGTTTTATCGTGATTTAGTGTTTTTCATGTGGAGTCACTTGTAATTTGTTTTTTAATCATTTTTTAAGAATATTACAAAGTTGGGAATATTCAAGTATGAGTTGGAAATAAATCAGTAAATTTCATTAGCAGTATTTCATTGATACATTAGTTGAAGATCATAGGTTCTCCAATGTATTATATTAAAAATACATTTTGTAAATTTGAGAACACATAAAAAATTCCAACCTTAATAAGATTTTATACTTATATTTTTGGATCTAATCTGCCTAGATTTAAGTAGAGATTTGTTAGAATAATAATTTTGAGTTATAAACTTTTTATAATTCAAAAAATCTTTTAAAATAATAATGAAAAATACATTTTAATCAACAAAAATTAAAATTTAACTAATTTTCATTTTTAAATTCCAACTCTTATTAAATATAAAAAATAACACATTTTATATATTTAAACTAATTTTTATATATAAATAAATTGTGCTTTACACATTTAAACTAATTTTTATATATAAATAAATTGTGTTTTACATTAGATAAAAAGCTGTTTTAGTGTAATTCAATACATTTAAATTATTAAAAAATATTTCCTTTACATCGAACGTGTAAATACATTATTTATTTTACACATTTAAAAAAACTTAAAACAGGCTGCCATTTTACATCGAACGTGTGATATAAAGTCCGTGTTTTTGGAAATTGTTACATGGACAAACCATCCATTAATAGACGTAAACGGCATCTGACGAAAATGGAAATAAAACATTAGGCACGATCGGATGGTGTGCCTAAATAATACCATCAACATGTTACGTGGTGGTAATATTAATTGGAGTTGTCTATAATGCGATTTTTTGGAGATTCCGGTGACGCTGGAAGAAATGAGGTGAAATCTTGATTTTTAGCAGTTAAAATGGTTTTTTAACTGCATATTTAGATTAAGCGCCCTGAAAAACCCCTGGGAGCCATTGATTGTACAGAAACTAGCTATCAAACTTGGGATTCCATTGAATTGTTGCCGGATTTTGACCGGAAAAAACCGCTAAAAAAGCTTTCAAAAAATCGCGTTATAGACTACTGCATATTAATTTGGTATAGTGATACATTAGAATTACAAGAATATTATAAAAGTGGCGCGGATAAACTTCCCTTCTCACACATGTGATATACATGCAAGATTTCAAGAATATGTGATATACATGTGATAACTTCCCCTCTAATACATGTGATATACATGTAAGATTGGATGGTGTGACATCTTAGTGATTGTATTTATTTACTCCAGTGAATAAAATTGGATATTATTATTATTATTTGAATTTATATATTTAAGATTTTAAATAAGTTAGGTATGAAATAATAAATCTGGTAACTCTCACATGTCCAAGTAGCTAGGATAGGCAGTTACTTATCTCTAACTACTTCCTGAAAGATTAATTCTCTAAAAAGAAATCAAGACGGTATTGGTACCTGAGATGAAGCAAGGAGAGGGAGAGGAAAGATTTTTGTGCTAAGGTGGCATGAAGATTCCAAGAGCTATTTTTGGTTCAGACCAGATAGCTGTAAACTAGTAAGACAATAGTCTTAAGGAAAGGAAATACCTAGTGAATGGGTAATAGATCCGAGGGGAGACTTTGGCCTGGAAGTAAGGAAATACCCAGTGAATGGGTAATAGCTCCGTGGGGAGACTTTGGCTTGGAAGCAAGTCTCAAGGTTGGGAGGAAACTGAGCAATTTATAGTTGCATACGACACCCGTAGTCAACAACATTTCTACAGAACTAAGATAAGTACTTATGTGATTTAAATTTTTTATATTGATAAGGTAATACTTATTTTTCTACTGAAGGTAACAGATGTGCTTGTCAATGGAAGAATTTAGACAAGATTCTAGATAGTTAATAGGAATTTAGCAGACTGTAAAGAGAAGAAAAGAAAGTCTAAGCATTAAAATCTTTGAGTAGGAAATTAATTTTCCTACACGGGCTTTTTAAGACAATAATACCCCAGAAGCAAACAAGAAGTAGAAATTGATAAAACTATATTTTGAAGCGAATTGAGCCAATTGCAAAGAAAAAAAAGTACAGTCTAATCGTAAGCCTTTAAATATAATAGATTTATGACGAGGGGTTATAATACTAAGAAAAAGTTTATATAAAGATTACTATGCTAATTATAACCATGAGAGTGATACTCAGGGGTTTCAAAAACTAGTTAGCATTCAGGAAAAAATTCTTCCTGTTAGATTTTCAAGAAAATTGAAGGACGAGACTCAACATACAAACAAGAGTAGGGTATGTAGAGTAAATGCTTAATATTCTTAAAAGAACCAACATAATTATTCATGTAAGCATTCCAACTGAACGACATGAAATATGAATGCTACTCATTATGAAACTTAATGTAAACAAGGGAGCCACTGCTGTGGCGGTAGTCCCTGCCGAGGTCTGCAACAACAACACAATACAAACAACTTGAATTAGTGAATTTTGTAGCTCATGGGCACACTGAATTGATTTCTGAAAATTTGTCTCACATCATTTATGGAATACTTAGAAAAGTAAGTATAATGCTTTGGTCTGCAACAACAACACAATACAAACAACTTGACCTCGTGAATTTTGTAGAGCATGGGCACACTGAATTGATTTCTGAAAATTTGTCTCACATCATTTATGGAATACTTAGAAAGGTAAGTATAATGCTTTCTTGATCGTTGTAAAGCGGTTGTATCAATATTCATAATAATAATAATTCGTCAATAACTTTTATATAAAAGCATCCGGATCAATGAATTCATAACTTTTATAACTTTTCTATTTTAATTAATTATGATTACATTTTAATTAGTTATAGTATACTTAAAAAAACATTTACACGCTCAACATAAGTTTTCTATAAATTAATTATTCTTTAAATTAATTAGATATGGTATAGCTTCCTTAAACCCTCAATATTCTTAATGTTATTTCTACATTTTAATTAGTTGTGGTATAACTTAAGTAAGCCTTTTACACCCAAAATACAATTTATTTCATAAATCAATGATATAGCTTCTATAATCCCTTTATTCTTTATTCAATGTGGTTAATTTAGTTAAATATATAATAAGATATCTTCCTAGTTATACTCACAATAGTTAGTGATTGTTTCATCTCTAGAGCTTGTAGATATTTGAATTTATGGTTCCCCACTCATATCTTTGGTAACAATTATTTATATTTTACCTAAATTTATTAGTTATCTATAATTTATCCAAAAATTTTAAATTTATATTGTATAGTTTACTTTATAATAATAAAGTTATTATAAATTTCTTATAATATATGGTTTTGGAATAAAAACTTATTTTTTTATTCCATTTAATAAAAAAAACGTGGATTTCACGAAAAACACGATAAAACCGCGTGATTTTGTTCCAAATACCACTGTTGGATTGGACCGAAAAGAATAGCTAGTGCAGGTAAAAGAGGACTTTGTTGTAATTTTTTAGACCAGTAACTAAGATTTTTATGGTAGAAATTATAGATTTTATAGAAGGGTAGTGATTTTTCAAATATTTTTTTAATCATAACTTGGGGAATTGAAGTTAGGTATAGGGTTGGATATCATGAACAAATTTTCCATTACATCAAAACTTATAAATGCTACTAAATTTTCCAAATATTTAATTAAAATTTGTAAAATAGAAATTATTATTTAAACAATTTTATCTTAATTTAGTTTTACAATTAAAATATCAATTTTAGTATCTAATTTTTAATTTAACCATTTTAATTTAAAATTATTTTCTATCTTAATTAATTATGATTACATTTTCATTAGTTATAGTATACTTAAAAAAAACATTTACACACTTAACATAAGTTTTCTATAAATTAATTATTCTCTAAATCAATTAGATATGGTATAGCTTCGTTAAACCCTCAATATTCTTAAGGTTATTTTTGCATTTTAATTAGTTACGATATACCTTAAGTAAGTCCTTTACACCCAAAATACAATTTATTCCATAAATCAATGATATAGCTTCTTTAAACCCTTTATTCTTTATTCAATATGGTTACATTCATATTTTTGAAGTGGCCAAATTCAAGAGGAAGTCATGGCGGAAGCAAATATATTTGCAGATAATATATATTTTGCACATGCGGTCAATTGTATAATATTTGCCAACGAGTGGCAACTTAGATTGCAATAAGTGAATTATGATTGGAACTTAGAATTTAACAAGTGATTGCCATTGCCAGACACCCGGGCATCTAGCAACATGCAAAACACACAACCACTACGTGTGCCCGTCTGCCCATTGTTCGCACAAGACATTAATAAAAGTCTGTCGGCATGCACACATGAAAAAACACACCACAGCATAGGCCCCTCTGCTAACCACTTGTCCATACCAGCATACTATCTTCATTACATGAGCATACTATCTTCATTACATGTTCACAGGGCTCACTGACAATTGTGGAGAGAAAACACTGACAATTGTGGAGAGAAAAAACTGTTCTGGTCAGCTGTGCTTTTCGTGAGCATAATCATTTCTGACAATTTTGGTGATCTTTGTAGAAAGGCGGGTGGCAATATATTACAAGATCGTGATTTTTTTATTAAGTATAATGAGTAATCCCAACTTAAACTTAATTAAATTATGAAATAAATAAATAGTTTGTTTATAAATAAATAAATAAATTATTTTTATGTTATTTACTACTTACATATACAAAACATACAAAAGTTATGATTATATTTGTATATCAAAAGTTATGATAATATTATATAATAAATTTTATCTGATTTCTAAATAAAATTAAATTTAATATAATAATATATTATATAATATTATTAATGATGTTTTCCCATTTGAAAATGAAAAAGTATATTCTATCCTCATTAAAAATTTTATATTAAAAAAAGCAACCCTTTCTCACCGTCCTCCTTTTTTTTATCTATCTAACATCTAAAACTTTCTTCTATATATACCTTTTAATAGATAGAGTGAGATACAATCTTTTCAAAAATGGATCTCCGAGGCTGAATTAGAGAGCTCACTACGTGCTTACCAAAGCCTAATATTTGGGCTATATATGTAGATGTAATAGATAGCGTGACCTCTAATTCCCTGTCCCTCATACTCCCACTAGAGGGTTCTAGTAAGTGAACTGCTATTTCTTTCCATTCTCAATTAGGGCCAAACAAGACTGCAAACTACTATTGCTGAAAGTGAGGGCACAGTACAAGACCTGATGAGTTTCAGTTTACTTACTTTTTCAGTATAGCACATTCAACACGTTCAGCATTTCCTTGCAGCAAATGATGATTGCCTTGCCACTGTCGGCATTGCAGATTGACTACTAAAACTTGGAGGCCTTTAGTCGTTTTCCAATGGCGTTTGCGGAGAGTTTGGGAAGAGAATGGAAGAGGAAGTCGTAGAAAAGGTGAAAATACTTTTCTTGAAAATTTGTTACAGATGCAATTAATGGACTATACTTTGTTATTCTTTAATTGTTGAAGAACACGAGGTGAACAATCACGCTATGGAAAAGCAGAATTTGTTTATATAAATTATCATTTAATAGTAATTTAAGACAGTTCTCGAAACTGAAGTGTTTTTCCTCCCCTAAGGTTTGATAATTCACTGTTTTCATTATACCAAGGTTGTTAACTCTATTCATAACTGTAGTTATACATCTCTATTCTGTCAATAATGAATTTTTATTTCAAACACCGCCAAATTTGTTTTACTCATGCATTCTTCATGTTGGAGAATGTAAAGATAAATGAGAGTGTGAAAGGAGAGAGATTGTTGCTAAGGAATTCGTTGCTGCATCCATGCCACTACCTTTGTCCTACTACAAAGATGTAAAAGGATAGAGACTGTTGCTGAGGAATTCGTTGATGCATCTATACCACTATCTTTGTCCTACTACAAATCTCTCAATACATAAATGTTATTACTAAGCCACTAAGGATGACAAGGAAAACGTTTCCATATTTCAATTAGATGAGTTTAGCAGAGACTGTTGTTTCCATACAGATGTCTTTACGAAAACAACCACTGCCATTGCCAGTGACATGTCCTCTACACTTCTTATCCAAATAATAGATGGCTGCTCAAAATCAAAGCCAACGACCTACGAGGTCAGCAAAATTCGACCCACAAGTTTTTCTACCTGATATGATATAAAGTTTATCATCATATTTCTTGAATTTACTTAAGTGTAAATTTAGAAAATATTTTGCATAGCAGTCTCATTGCTATCCATCACAAATTTCAATGTTTCTAAAATAAAATAAGAAACACTTGTAATACACCTATAATAGCTAGAAATATTGTTACTTATATACATTCAATATTGTTACTTATATACATTCAACCATAAAGCATTTTGAAAAATTCTATAACAATTGAATTGTGTAAGCTTATCTATCAAATTTGTTATTTCAATTAAAAAAAATTAAAACAAAACACCCACCAACAAAAACTTCCAAAAAGATTTTACCAAAAACAACTAGATTGAAAGCCTCACTTCCTTGAATACAAAACACCCACCAACAAAAACTTCCAAAAAGATTTCACCAAAAACAACTAGATTGAAAGCCTCACTTCCTTGAATAGAAATATCATTAAATACTAGATAGTAGAGCCTTACAGTGGAGAGTATCTTCGATTAATGAACGACTTACCATGTCCCACAAGGGAGACCCATACATGAAGACACCACATATACATCAGAGAAGTCTCACATTTGATGATCGTCTCTTGTGATTGTTGTCTAACATGATCACCGGCACCACCAATACGAAGATTGCTGCCACCGTGCACAGCCATTTCAAGATTTCCAGCTGGTAACAGAAACAAAATGAAAAATTACTTTGAAGTTTAAAAATGTTGGTGATAACTTGAATTGATTGAGATGAGTAAACAGTAAAATGTTGAAAAATATTTTTATAAAAATATTCACATTTCTGATTGAGATCTTTCTTTGCCCTTAAAATCTTTGATGGAAGAGTATGTGGGTTACCATGAAGAAAATAAAATCAAGATTTCAGTGGTTTGGCTTTGCTTACCCTCTGGTTTGTGTCAGAGTATGTGTAGAATATGCAGATGTAAATTGCTGTAAGAACAAATCCAGCTAGGTTAATGACAGTCACGGGAATGCTGTTCAGAAAAGCTGCCATGCTTGGCTGCTCGCAGCATACACCTAGAAATGTAAGTTTCTCCAATCCTAGCCTTCTATGTGATTTTGAAAATGGATTCTTTGTGATTCTGAAAATGGATCCAACTGGAGTGTTTAGTAACTTAAATATTTTTGGATAATTATTTTCCGGTTCTAAAAATGGATCCAACCAGAGTCTTTAGTAAACTAAATACTAAAGATATAAAACCAAATGCAAAAGGTTTGGATAGAGTTTTGGCAATGAAACGCCCTGCATAGCTTTTGTTAAAATGCTCTTATTGTAAGACTGGTCAAAACATGTTTTTCATGCATGAAAAAAGGTTTCCCTACCTTTGCAACGTTCTCACCGTTCAAATTTTTTATTTTTTAAGTGGATGATATTAGAGTGCACTCAGGAACAGAAAGTGTCTTTTCAAAATTTCTGGAAAAACAATTTAAAATTTCTGAAAAAACAATAAGGTTCTGAAATAAAATGGTGTTCTAAGAAAGAAAAAAAATTTAGGAAGTTAAAATGAACATTAAACTGGAGAAGGCGCCGGGGAGATTTAGTCCATGAACCAATATTCAAGTGATATCCTTTTGCATTTCGATATCTTTTGGATTTCGCAAATTATGTTACCATTGAATTGTCTTTAAGATTTCATGTTAAAACACTTTTCACATCGATACAGCTACGAGATTCTGCCTTTGGACGTCGGGGCTTTGCTTGTAGTCAAAGCATATTCCAACTTTGTTGAGGCAGATTTACATGAGGCAGCCTTTGGACGTCGGGTCTTTGCTTGTAGTCAAAGCATATTCCAACTTTGTTGATGCAGATTTACATGAGGTAGTTGAAAATTGCTAGGATTTTATGGCCCATACTTCGAAGCAGAGACCGGCATACTTCGACCATACTTCCTTCTCTCCTCTTCTAAAGGACTGAGAAGAGTAAGGTCATTCGCTAGGCCTGAACTTCAAATCTAGTAAAATTAATTTCCTCACAGTCTAGTAAAATTAATTCCTACCTTCCGAAGAAGTCAGAAGTCGTTGGACCTCTGAAAACCAGTGTTACCAAATTTGGCCGTATTGCCGAAAAAAATTCGTAAATTCGACAGTTCGATTCGATTTGCGAATTAAAACACCAATTAGAATTTGGATTCGGTAAACTGCATTTATATTTGAGTTTACTATATTAGATTTTTCACAGATTCTTAATAATAGTTACAAATTCGAGGATCGCACTTATTGTTAATAGCATATAATTAATGTTAATAAATGATAATGGTAGATGTAGTTTTAGGTAACAAAAAAATGAAATATTTAGAAATTTATGATAATTATAAAATTTATAAATTATTTACTCATGAAATATTTAGAAATTTATGATAATTATAAAATTTATAAATTATTTGAGTAAATAGAAAATTTTGTTTTT
>APFE031216397.1:301010-315199 GCA_000404065.3 Pinus taeda | reverse complement strand
TCTAGCCTTGAAGTAGCATGTCAAAAGACCATTCCTTCCCCAAGATGAAAGAGCTTACAAAAAGAGAGATGGCTAACAAAAACATGAATCTAAGGTTTAGGGTTTGGAGTAGGGCATCAAAGGACTCCTCCCTCCCCAAGACAAGAAGCAGAAAGAAAAACACACCTCTGAGAAGACCTAATACTTCCAGATCTAAAGTAGGGTGTCAAAAGACTCCTCCCTCCCAGGATAAAAGCTAAGGCTTCCCAAAAAACACAAAAGGGTTTGAAAGAAATAAATCTAACTCAGGGCTTGGAGCAGGGCATCAAAATACTCTTCCCTCCCAAGGACAAGAGGCTGGCCCTCTAGAAACAAGAAGGAAAATGAAAACAAGCAAAAAGAAACACCTACGCTTAGGACCTAGAACAAGCTGAGAAAACTTGTTCTCTCCCCAGGATGAGAGATTGACCCTCTAGTTGGTCTGAATCATGTCTTGCACCTTGTAGGCCTCCCAGGAAAAATGCCAAAATGTTGGTGTCCATGTATGAACAATCTATTCACCATTTTCCTACATTAATTCATCAATCCGAGTGTGTATCCTTTTCAAGGCAACACACAAAGTATATGAAGGGGAAAACTTACCATTCGTTACCAACCAAGGGTTTGTTACTAATATTCAAAACATTGTCGTAAGACTAAAACTTACTACAGTAATTAAGAAAAGCAATTGCAAGGATGAACAATTTGTAACAATAACCATGAAACAATAAATGATGCACACACAGGAAATATGCAACACCTGATCAAAAGAGAGGGCCTAGCTATCTGATTAGGGCTATGTTAATCATAGTGAAGAATGGACCAACAAAAGAAGTTTTGTTCTATTAACTGGAAAAGAACTATTACAATATTGAAGGGAGGATCCCCTTTTACAGGAATACCTTGTCTTTTATATATAACGAAGGAGAACAATGTCTTTCCCCAAAACCTGGTAACCATATACCCAGAAATACACATTAGTTCAGAACAACACCGACACCGGATGAACATGATCAGAGAATGCTCCAAGAATGGTTCAGGGATTTGTGACTCTAGCTACACAGCTTCCTCATTACTGGTTGTTGCTGTGAATTGTGGATCTACTGCAGCATGCTAAAATATCCGTACATGTCCTCTGGGAGTTGCAGTCAAACATGTGTTTTAGGGCTATGAATAGGCAAAACCCGATGACTTTACTTCATTAATAAAATATTTCAATAGACAGAAAAGGGGTAATTACCTTGCGGGTTTAGCAAAGTAAATATTAATGAATAAGTGCAAAAAGGGCAGAAAAAGGGGTGTAAATACAACAGAATGATAGCCCGATTTGGTGCCAAACATAAACTTTCAGAATTCCATTGGGCTATGGAGTCTATAAATTAAACTAGATTTTGCATCAATTTTTGGAGTTATGTTATGAAACCAGCTCACAAGAAGATAGAAAAGACAGTTGAACGCCTTAGAATTTAGCCTCTTTGAAGAGGAAACCTCCTTTACATTACACAAATGAAGAATTCTTGGATGATACAAATCACTAAACCTCCTTTTTATATATAGGAGTATATGGGGTCACAATATAACCCGAGGTGAACTAACCATAATAATATAAGGCCACATAAATAACAATAGTGGGCTTCCGGGGTGCACAATAATAACAATATGGGGACAATAGGGTCACAACAATGACAATAAGGAATACAATGAAAAAAGTAATGGGGTAATCACTAGTATTATAGGGACCTAACATGCCCCTCTCCTTCAAAAAAGTGTTGTCCTCAATGTTTGAGTAGTTTTGGATGCTTCTGTAAAAAATTTTCACCCTCCCATGTGGAATCTTCAACGGGTAAGTTCTTCCACTTGATAAGATACTCTGAAATTGATCGATTTTGTAGTTGTCGAGTTCTTGTTTCTTTAACTTCTTCAGGTTCCAATATGATCTTTCCTTGTCAAGTTCTGGAAATTTTGTTTGAACTAGGAGCTTGTCACCTATAACCTTCTTTAAGCATGAAACATGGAAAACTAGGTGCACTCCGGAAGTTGCACGAAGCTCCAATTTGTATGCCATTGTATCTATCTTTTGCAACACTTTGTATGGAGCATAATACTTTGGTGATAATTTTTTATCCTTCTTAGCTTGCTTGAGGGACATTTGTTTTATATGGTTGTAGCCGTAGGAATACCCAATCACCTACATCAAAACTTCTTTTGCTGCGATATTGATTTGCCTAATGTTTCATTATATTCTGCACCAAGGTGAGGTTATCCTTTAAGAGTTGGAGAACTTGTTGTTGATTCTCAATGTGATCTTCCATTGCTTGAACCTTAGAATTTTCTCTTAAATATGATGTGATGGATGGTGGGTAGTATCCATAAAGTGGCATAAATGGGGTCATTTTTGTTGAGGTATGGAGGGAAGTGTTATACGACCATTCGGCAAGAGGCAACTATTTGACCCAATGTGTTTGTTTATCAGATACAAAGCAACGAAGATATCTTTCCAAACATTTGTTTACTATCTCAATTTTCCCATTAGTTTGACGATGATAAGATGAACTATGAGCTAACTGAGTACCAAGACAAGAAAATAATTCTATCCAAAAGTGAAGATGGGGCCTCTATCACTTACAATAATCTTTGGGTTTCCATGTAGCTTTTGAATTGTTTTCATAAATGCAGTAGAAACCATACTGGCTTTAAATGGATGAGATAATGCACAAAAGTGTGCATACTTGGTAAGTCTATCAACTACCACCATGATGACACTCTTCCCTTTAGATTTGGGTAAACCTATGATAAAATCCATTGAAACCTCCTCCCAACATTGACTTGAAATGGATAAAGGTTGTAGTAGACTTAGGGTCTTAATTGTTTCAACTTTATTTTGTTGGCAAACCAAACATTCCACCAGAAACTTTTGAATATCAGATTTAAGGCCATCCCAAAAAAAATCGTTCTTAACCCTTTGGGAAGACTTTAAAAATCCCAAGTGCCCTCCTAAGCGAGAGACATGCAATTCCATAAGAATCTTTTGTTTGAGTTGGGAATTCTTGCAAAGGTATAAACGATCTTTGTACCATAATGAATCATTTTTCCAGCTAGATGTATCATATGCACTGGGATTTTGTTGTAACTTTTGAATGAGTGCCCCCACTTCTTCGTCATTCTTCCATTCATCCCTTGCCTCATTTATCCAATCTGGTTGGATAATAGATATGGCACAAAGAAATGCTTCCACATCCTCATCCTTCCTTGAGAGTGCATCTTCCACAACATTTTGCTTCCCTTTTTTGTAGATGATTTCAAATTCATAACCCAACATCTTTGTGACCCATTTTTGTTGCTTTCCTAAAGATAATATTTGTTCTAAAAAGTATTTAAGACTGTCATGATCCATTTTTACCTTGAAGTGTCTTCCCATTAGGTATGGTCACCATTTCTTAAGTGCATGGAGTATTGCCAACATTTCCTTTTCGTAAATAGCTTTGTGTAAATACTTTCCTTTGATTGGATGACTTTCGAAAGTAATGGGTCTTTCTTCTTGCATTAAAACAACACCAATTCCATTTCCTAAGGCATCGCATTCCACAAATTTTTTTTTTGTGAAGTCTGGCGTAGCTAAGATCGGTGGTTGGCACATTACCTCTTTAAGATGTTCAAAGGCCTTCGTTTCTTCTGGAGTCCATAAAAATGAATCTTTCTTCAATAATATTATTAGAGGTGTTGCTATTCTCCCATAATTCTTAACAAACTTGTGATAAAACCCTGTCAACTTGAGAAATCCTCGTCGATGCTTTATGGATGTGGGGATTTTCCATTCCTTAATGGCTTTAATTTTGTTGGGGTCTACCTTAACAACTTCATGAGATACAATATGACCGAGATATTCCACCTCTTGTACTCCAAAGAAACATTTGGAATGTTTTACATATAATTATTTCTCCTTCAATAGGTTGAGCACCTTGTCAACATGTTGAACATGATCCTTCCAAGACTTGCTATAGATTAGTATATCATCAAAAATATAAACACAAATTTTCTAAGGGTTTGAAAATGGAATTCATCAAACCTTGAAATGTAGAAGGTGCATTGGTAAGGCCAAAAGGCATGACCAAAATTCATAATGACCCTCATGAGTTCTAAATTTTATTTTTGGAATGTCTTCAGTCTTCATTATGATTTGATGATATCTTGAACAAAGATCCAACTTTGTGAAGTAAATCTATCCATGCAATTCATCCAATAGTTCATCAATAATAAGAATGGGAAATTTATATTTAATAGTGAGTTTGTTGAGCTCCCTATAATCTGGACACATGTTCCATGATCCATCCTTATTATGCACCAATACTACGGAGCAGAGAAAGAACTTTGACTAGGTGGAATTATACCAGCCTCTAGCATTTCTGCAACCATACGTTCAATTGCACTTTTTTGGGCATAGGGATATCTGTAAGGCCTGATGTTCAGAGGAACACTTCCTGGAATCAAGTGAATAGCGTGATCCTGATCACAGATAGGTGGGAGACCTTTGGGAGTCTCAAATAACTTGGAATGATTGTCCAAGACTTTTTGGAGATCTGGAGAAATAGATGATTTTTATGTGGGAACCTCTAGTGAACATAATTGTGTAATTACACCCCGTTGTTTTTTCCTTAGAAGCTTTTTCATTCCATTAGACCTGATTATCTTTCCCGGTTTCCCTGTGATACCTCTTAATTCAACTTCCTTTCCTTCCAAAGAAATTTTCATGAAAAAATCTTGAAAATTAAAAGCTATTGTACCCAAGGATTGTAGCCCTTGGACTCCTAGTACAATATTACCACCACCCATTGGAACGGAAAGCGTTGGGCTATTCAATAAATATTCTCCTATGGATAGCTTGATATTATGGCACTTTCTAGAGCAATTTATGGTTCCTCCACTTGCAACCATCACTTGACACTATGATGTTGGATATAAGAAGCAGATCAATTCCTTGGCTATCTTACAATGAATTAAATTATGGGTACTTCCCGAATCAATCAACATTATTACCTTTTTCTTCTTGATATGTCCTTCTATCTTGATAGTTTGAGGAGTGATAATTCCCACCAATGCATTACAAGATATGGTTGGATTCATTTCTTGTTTCTCTAGGGTTTGTACTAGTGTATATCCTCTTCTTTTGGTGTTTCTTCTTCCTTTTCTTCCTCCTCTTCACAATCTATGTAAAATAATTTCTTCTCAGCACACTTATGACCTTTAGTGTATTTTCTATCACAATTATAACAAAGCACTTTTGCTTTTTTTTTCTTCCAATTGTTGGGGTGTCAACCTTGTAGGTTGTGGATGGCTAGGGGAAACAACACTTACATCCTTATAGTTTTGAGTGGTAGGCTTCCTTGTTGCCATAATTTTGCTTTCCATTTTTCTTGCCAACCTGAATGCCTTCTCCAATGAGTTAGGTTCCCAAAGATGAACCTCATTTTGGATGTTATCCTTTAAATTCCCTCTGAACATATCAATCCTATGCTCCTCTGGAATATTTTTTACCCTTATTCAATTTTTGGAAGTCCTCAATGTGCTCCCTCATTGAACCCTTTTGTTTGAGCTTTATTAATTGGCTAAAAAAAGTGTTTTTGTATTCTCATAATTTGTTGTCATTTCTTCCGTAAAAATTTCCCAAGTCATAATCTGCTTACAAGAGTAAAGCCATTGATACCATACAAATTTGTTTGGTTCCAAACATAAAGTTGCAATGCGTGCCTTTTGTGTGTTTTGCAAATTATGGAGATCAAAAAATTGCTCCATCTGTAGTATCCATGTTACAGGATCCTTGCCATCAAACTTTCTCATATCGACATTTGGAACATGGTGGCTCTTTGTTCCAATGTTAGAGTCTATGAAATCATGATTAACATTTCTTTTGTTCTCATCATTAGGAATCCTTTCTAGTAACATTGTTCTCATACCATCCATCTTAGCTTCCATGATCTCCATGTTAGCTTCCATGCCATCCATCTTAGTTTCCACTCCATTCATCTTAGCTTCCATGCCATTCATCTTAGCTTCCACGCCATTTATCTTAGATTCAATTAGCTTTTATGAGAGTGACATTTGTTGCACTTGGTCTCGTAATTTTGATATATCATGTAGCATTTCTTCCTCTTCTTCATGAGTCATGCTAGAGATTTCAGGTCGTTTACTAGGTGTTTCCATTTTCTTTCTTCGAGGCATTAATTACTAATAATAATGCTTCACTATGCCTTTTTGAATTCCTTCAAACTAATTTTTCAAACCAAGCTTATGCAAATATTTACAAAAAATACACACCTTTTTCACTTTATAGGAGCTCGATTTTGAATCTAATGTATCTCTATAATTTCAGATCTTCCAATTTTGAAATTGCGACTTACAGTAGCCCTCTGCGTCCTCTTTCCAATGCTACCAGTCTGATCGAATTTAGATTCTCCAAGAAAGAGTTATGCACAATCTCCAAAGATGACCCAATTATATACCTTTTCAGAAGAGCGAACTTTTATGAAGTGCCATGTGTCACCATTTTGACCTTAGGATCTGAAAAATATACACAGGAAATTACAGCCCATCCTCTTTCTATAACTTCTTACAAAATTTCAATATGATTCTAAGAACAAAAGTTATGACTATTTTCCCCAAAAAGGCAAACTTCCTCACATCATATCTCCGCAAATATAGCGTGAAAATCTCTGAAATTCGGACACAAGGTTTCGAACGATTCGGCCCAAATGGGTTTTTTCTTTTAGCGTATGAAACATTGCAGAAAAAAGTTATAGGAAAACTTCCATGATGACTTGTTTGGAGCAGTGAAACCCTAGAATCCACAGTTCTAATACCAAATGTTATGAAATCAGCTCACAAGAAGATAGAAACGATAGTTGAGTGCCTTACAATTCAGCCTCTTTGAGGGGGTAACCTCCTTTACATTACACAAATGAACAAGTCTTGGATGATACAAATGATAAAACCTCCTTTCTATATGTAGGAGTCTAAGGGGTCACAATATAACCCAAGACGACCTAACCATAATAATATAAGGCCACATAAATAACAATAGTGGGCTTTTGGGGTGCACAATAATAACAATATGGGGACAATAGGGTCACAAAAATGACAATAAGGAATACAATGACAAAAGAAATGGGGTAATCAGTAGTATTATAGGGACCTAACAAGTTCTCGCAGGGAAAACTAGGTTAAACTATTTGGATATTTTGAGAAATTAAATGAATTGTGGAATAGCAGAAGTGTAAGGTTCAGTAGAAACCAAGGATAAATTAAGAATTCCATTATTTGACTTTAGTTGAAAACATTAAAATTATGAACAACCAAAATAGGGTGCTCTAAATAACAAATCCTATTCGTCGCAATTTTTATTTAATAATTCAGATATTTCGAATAATAGAGAAAGAAAAATAATTTTTAAACAAATAAACAGAAGAGAAACATCACCATTTGGTACACCACATGAATCGTATGAAAGGTCCTTGGATTATTGATGCTCCAACACGTCGAAAATTACAACATGAAGAAGGAAATTACATTCGGAAATCAACCCTTAATACTTCAAACGATGAAGTATTTATACTAGAAATTACAAAAATCCTTTACAAAATCATTGTCAAACCGACAATGTATTATTAGCCTAATTACAAACAATATGATCTAATCCTGGTAGAAAAATAGGCCACTTAGACAACTGAACATAAAGGTGGCCCTTTTTTGATGGTTTTGGTTGCTGAGTCAACCCAAAGTTGTGTTGCATTTCTAAACTGATTGTCGTGTTGTTCGATGTCTTGTTACTCCCAAATTACCTTTTTTAATCCAGTAAATTGACCAGTTCTTCCCATCTATTTTCATCTAGTATGGTCAATTTTGTTAGCCTGCGGTAAATTTCATCTACCTTTGTGTATTTGGCAAAAGTTGCCTTCACAGTAAAAATGTGTTTTATTTCATTCTGTATGTAGGAATCATTTGACATGGTTTCTGAAAATTCCCTTGATGTCATACTACCCTTTATTCCATTGACGTTGATACTGCTTCTAGCCATTTCTTTCATCTTTATCATTTTTTCCATCTCTGCCTCCATCTGCCTAATTTGTATATTCTGCTTTATGATCAACTTCATCATGTCTGTTTTTTGTACTTCACTTTCTTCAATGTCCTTGGTCAATGGAACCTTTATGGCTGACAGCTTGAGCTACTTTCTCAAGGCCACAATGTTTAGGTTCCTCTTTCTAATAATCTCCTCAGTAGCATTGACATCTTTGGGATCATATCCTATTTTTAACACCGAGTCTTCCAAAGACTTGATCCTATTATCTTTTGCAAGGGAGGATACTTTCTCCATTTTCAGCTGAGATTGAACATTAGCAAATGAAACCTACAACTTAGATAATGACATAATAGTGTTAGTTAAAGTAGAAGATATCATTTCACTAGTTTTCTTGTGCATGTCCATTTGATCAATGGGATGAATGTCTTTTGTGTTGAACTCAAATGTGGTGCTCTTATAGTCTGTTGTTGTTTTTGGCTGTGAAGTTTGGGCTTCAAGAAAATCCATTTGCATCTTCCCATACTCTGTGTCAAAGCCTGAAAACAACCTACTATGTGAACCGAAGGTCTGCTTCCAAAACTAATTATAAGTACTAACTTTTAGAATCTCATTTCTGAGCTTAATCTCCCTGTATGAGTAAAAAATTGTCTTCTCTTTTCTTGTTTGGACATTTTGTGTCTCTAGCTCAATTTCCTTCTGACCTTGTTAGGATGAAGGTCCAATTGGAGAGGTTGTATATTTTCAAGTTGTAAGTGGTGAATCTATGATTATGATGGAAGCCTTCTCTTCAGTCTCTTCGTCCACCTCTACTCTAGGAGTCAACTTTGTTCTCTTCCTATAACTGATTCTAGACTATTTGGCTTCACTTCCTATCATTATTGATGATCCTTCCTCCCTCTATCTTTTGCTTGATTGTTCCTGAGGAGTGGGCATCTACAAACTAGAAGTGGAAAAGAGTTGTTCTTCAACTTCCTGCAAAATGTTTTATATCCATTCCAGTTGATTGGCATACTGCTCTACTTCAGTCCTTGAAGTATGAATGTAAGGAGTACTTTTATTCTCCACTCTGAGCTTTGAAACAATGCCACAGGGGTCATAAGACCATGTAAAGATAATAATTAAGTTCGTTTCTTTAAGAATTCTATCTACTTCTTCACCTATTGTCCTTGTGTTACATACAAACGGGTCTACTTGTGCCTTTATTCTGAACTATGAGTTCTTCTTGGCCACTACAAAATTGATGTCATTTGAATTCAGCATTTGTCTAATATACTCCAGGGAAAAAATCTGCATGGGGAGGTATTTGGGGAGTTTGTATGGTGCCAATTCACAACCATACACCGTAATCTCTGTGTAATTTTGATATAAATACTAATCTCCAGTCTATGTCTAATCTGTTAGGTGCAGAATTCTCTTGATTTCTTCATTGATCCACGGCTGAACTGCACTATTAAGGTTGTTCATGACACGATGAACAAAATCTTCGATGAACTTCTTATAAGAAAATTCTAGTTGTTATTTCATGACCAATGAGGTCCAAAATATCATTGGTTGTTGATTTCCTACATCATCAAGCTTTTGCATTGCAAAATTGAATTGTCTGCCTGATAGTAGAGGAACATATAAATCAAAATGGAGGTGTAATTAAACACCTGTTATGTGGGAAACTTTATGAATTGTTCATGAATATTGTTATCCAAGAATTAACTGAAATTAAACACAATGGAAGGCTTGTTGTCTATGCAAAATATGGGGAGGAATCCTAAAATGGGCTCATCTACCCACTGATCAGAATAATAACCTAAAATGTAGGAGATCATGGAGATAATTTGTTTGGCCTGATTAGGGAAGATGGAAGAAGGATATGGAGGACTCTTTTTGGGTAACTGGGTATTCTTAGGCAAGAATATTTTGAAAAATTTAGCTCTGGTAGTGAAATCCAACTTTTGATAAAGCTGGGTGAGGGCTCCTAAGGAGAAAGGAGTATTATTTTAAACAGTGGTAGCCAACATCATTTCGGCAATGGACTGGGCAATAATTTTTAAGAGAATGTCACCTGACGGGCCCATGATAGATGTTTCAGTAGGAACATAACATGCCTAACACTTTCTGGTAAACACAGGGGTTTGAAATGTCAAGGGGAAATTATAATGGGGTAGGTTGGACTCCTAGAGCCCAATTTAATTGGTTTTATATACATGTTTATCTTCTAACCAGCAATTATTCCAGAAAATAATAGTCACATTTAGCTTCATTAATCTTGTAATCCATGTTGGCCAGAGGGGTATGATCTAAGACTACAGAAGGGGAAATCAAAGGATTAACAAGTTTTTCTTGGGATTTTGCCTTCGTAGGCATGACTGTAAGAATCTGAAAATAATAGTAAGGGAAAGGCTAACTTACTGGGAATTAGCTAAGGTCGAATGAACTGTTAAGGAAATAGAATAAAAAATTGATAATTTAGATATGTTTCAGGTCGAGAGACTGGTGCAAAAGGCGATAGTTGTGGCAAAGTGTGAATAATTGGGAATTAGCAGTGAAAAGGACAGTGAAGATGTTTGGAACGATTTTTAAAGAGTGAGAAGTGAAAATCATTGGAGGTGGCATGGGACCATTAAATTTGAATGGTTACCTAGGAAGCGAAAATTTAATGTTCAACAGTCATTTGTTGGTAATGCATTTAACTGGCTAATGATTATAAAATGTGGTAGGAGGAGAATGGCAGAGGAATAGTGGTGCGACGCAGTAAAGAGGTCAAAGGAACGACTATTTCAGAAGGGGTAGGAAATGGTAAGCAAAATTGCAATGGGGGGTGCGAAATAATGAGAAGCTGCCACGTAAGGGATGGGGCGCAGTGGGAGAAACAACTTTTTGGACCCTCCCCCCTGGTGGTAAAGGCAGGATGGAGAGGGGGGGTCGAAGGCAGATGAGGGCCGTGGATGAGGAGCGAGAGTGGATCTCAATGCTTCAACAATGTCATCCTTTAATAAAAACGATAAAGGAGCTTTGTCACCATGCGCTTTTCACCTTTTCTTTTTGAACTTAAGATAAGGATCATAAATAAAACATGAAAAATAGTTTATCAAAAGGCGCATAATTGGAACTTCTCACCCTATGATCAAAACATAAGATACAAATCACATAGGAATATATTTACAAAACCAACTAACTTACCTACCCATGACTAAACTAGCATTTTTTATTCCTCAAAAGGGTGCACTTAGACTAGCAAACCGACTTTATTTTCTTTCATACATAATAAAAAACTATCTAACGTATCCCTTATTTCTCTTATTGATTCAAATTAAATAGTTGAATCATGTCATTTTCTACTTAACTATTGATTTACCGAGATTAAATTGTTGGAAAAATCTTTATTTTCTAACCTAATTTACAGAAATTGAAAGGATTTTAATCATGATTACACAGTATGATTAAACTAAAAGCTATTGAGTGTGGCATTTTGAACAAGCTGCACACAACCTTTATTTAGAAATAATGAATAAAACTAACTATCACTAGTGGAATTTAGACTTGCAACAATTTCAACATTATTCCTTTTTTTATTTTTCTTTCTTTTGGCGCGGTTCAATCTTTTCTTCTTTTTCAATATTGTTATTTTTTTCTTTTTTCTATTTATACCCTCTTTTCATTTTTTATTCTACTTTTTCTTTTATTTGGAAATCATTTGTATATTGACAAGTATTTACAAAATAAGACTCCTGAGATACAATACTCAATTACCTTGAGTTCCTATAAATTATAGGACCTTAACAGTAGCTCCAGTTGGGGATGGCACTCTCCCTGTGAGGTGCCAAGAACATTTGATTAGTATCCTTGAGTGTTCTATTTCAGCAATATCCACACCTAATTGCCCTTTGGTGTAGTACTTATGGTAACATATCAATTAGAGCTCAGGGCCTTCTGTGCGGGCTTCAACTTCTGTTAATTGGTCACCGAATCAAAATAATAAAGACAGTGATATTTACAATGATAAATGCTAGAAAAACTTCTATTGATTAGAGAAATAGTGTTTGGGAAATCTTCCATTGACAGTTTCACAAGGTAATTCTGTCCCATCTAAATTTCTTAGAAAAGATGCATTATGCTCTCTAAAACCATAAATGACATAATGCCCCATCCATATATTTTCAAATTTTTTGTGCTTCCCTTTGTTGTATCTTCAGCAATCCCACTTTAAAACTTTATCACTGAAGGTGAAATCATCTGCCTTTGTTCTTCTACAAAAAACCTTCTTGATATTCTCATGGATGACCTAAGCGTTATTATAAACCAATTGGTATGGTGACATGCCAATTGATTTCTTCGTTGTGAGCCTATCAGCCTAAAGTGCATTTATCAGCTTGTTCTTCCGTGACTTTTTCCTGTCCGCTAACAGTTTCTTAATAATATTTACCAAACTCTTATTTGAAGATTCAGCTAAAGCATTACCCTATGGGTAATAACCAGTTGAATGTCCCAATGTGATATGGTATTTGTTACATAAATATATCATCTTCTTAGATCTAAAAGCAACAACATTCTAATAATTTAATGGTAACAACATATGAGGCTAGTCTAGGAGTGGCCTCAATACATTTGGTGAAGTAGTCAGTAGCGATAAGGATCCATTTATGTTGAGCAGAGGATGGTGGATGGATTTATTCAATGAAATCTAATCCCCACTATTGGAAAGGGTTTTCAATAAATATGGCCTTCAAAGGTAGCGGCAAAAGCTTTCTTTTTCCCTCAGAGATTTGAAACTTGGGGTAAGAGGTTACCCTCTTATGAACATCTGGGAAAAGTGTAGGCCAGTACAAACTAGCTTTAGGGATCTTATTAGTAATGGTTTTCTAGTAAATATGACCACCACACTCACCTTCATGGAATTCCTACATTGTTCTTTCTACATCATCTCTCAATAGACACTTCAGTAGAATACCACTAGCATCTTTCCAATATAAAACATTTTCTATGATGAAAAATTTAACTGCTTTTAGCTTCAGAAATCTAGCCTTTGTCTTAGTTATACCATGAGGAGCATTTAAATTAAATAAAACATAAATAAGGTTTGCATACCAGGGTGAGGTAGTGAAAGCCTCATCTAGTTGTGGAGTCGCCTGTTCCTCTTGATCCTCCAATTCAGCTACAAAGTTGATGCCCAAAGTATTAAAATTAGATTCAACCATCAATTTAGCTAATCCTTGTCCTTTGATAAACTTGGTTGTCTTGATTTCCATGTCATACTCAAATATGATGGCAATCCATTTGCCTCTTTTTCCATCTAGTCCATTCTGTGTCAAAATATCTATAACTACAACATTTGGTACATAAGCATTTATGTAAGAATGAAGGATATATACCCTAAAGTCATATCCCTCATCATTTTTTTGTAAAAGGATAGATAAAATAGTATGTTCAGAAGGAAATGAAAAAATGAAAAAATCCTTAATAAAATCAGGATTTATAATAATAATTGCTTTTGTCAACACTTGTTTAGCTTGGTCAAATGATTGCCTAGTTTCAATGTTCCATCCGATTTCAGAATCTCATTTTGGCATGTTTGTCATGTTTCTAAGAAGTTCTGCAAGGTTAGGGATACATATTCTTAGGAAGTTTATTCTACCAATAAATGATTGAAGTTCCTTAATATTTCTTGGATGATTGATTTTCAGACTAGCTTCAATCCTTTTAAGATAAATTTTAATACCTTCCTTAGTTATGATATGACCAAGAATTTTTCCCTCTTCAAGGCCAAACACTGTTTTCTTAGGATTTAGTGAAATCCAAAACCTCCTACATTTTTCAAATACTCTTCCTAGATGTGACAAATGTTCTTCATCAGTTTTAGAATATACAGGGATGTCATCTAGATAGATCACAATAAATCTGCTAATTTCATGAGTAAAAGAAATATCCATTGCTCTTTGTAATGTGACTCCAACATTCATTAACCCAAAACAACTATGCTGAAAGGTTTATAATTGCAGGGGTTAAACATGGTAGAGTTCTTATTATTTTACATTTTAGTTAAACATGGTATAATTATAATGGCAAGAATTAAACATCGTATAATAATCATTAGTGTTTAGTTATT
>APFE031216397.1:227067-290597 GCA_000404065.3 Pinus taeda | reverse complement strand
TGAGCCCAACCTATTGCGCTTCACAGAATGAATAAAACCATAAGTGCTCCAATTCCTTTCTGCTGATGAAGAGCTTGCCACTTGTGAAAAAATACAAATGGCAAGGTTTTGCAAATGTACTCCATTTGCTCCATGACAAATCCACCACCTAACTGGATTCATGGTGCTTCTCTCCTGCAAAGCTGATATATCTGCATCATCATCTATTCCTGTAGCAAAATTGGCAAATTCCTCCTTTACCTCCCTATGTAGATGAGAAGGAAACATTCTCATAAGGGCTTTTTTCACCCCATTAGCCACCTCTCTATCCTTATGGGGTGCCTTCCTCTTCCCATTGCTTTGAGCAATAAGCTCCTCATCATAAAATTTGGGGTTCAAAGCATGTGCTAAAGTGTGCAATGGAGTATTGAAATTGTTCCACCTATCAACAATGATTTTCTTGATCAAACAAACAAAATGATCATCAACAAACAAAAGTTGTGGAGACTCTTGTGAAATGATTTCCATAGTTTTCTCAACCATGGAATCCATGCCATCATATACCTCTCCCAAGAAAGGTTAGTCAGTGTCAACACTCCGGAGAAGCTCAAATGCAGGGGTTGTGAACTTTAGCAAGAAATCTACCTTGCTCCACCAATCCTCATCGAGGCACAATCTACGCACCATAGATCCCGGCTCTGAATCTTCTTGTCTCCACTCAACCCAAAGTTGACTCACCACCATAGAAACTAATGCATGCTTAACCTCAACAAGGTGGTGCAACATCACGAAGTTTGAGGCATATCTTGTCTCAACAACTTTTAACAACTCCAATTTGGAGTACTCTCGAAATATGGCCTGAGACTAGTGGTGGTTGGTGATGAATTTGATAATCTCCCTTGCATCCCCTGTGAGTTCCTTTATCCAGGAAACTTTGTTGTCGATCTCCTCTAAGATCAGATTCAGATTATGGACAATGCATGGTGTCCAAAAGATGTGGTCATACCTCCCCTCAATAATTAAACCTGCAGCTTTGCAAACTGGTGCATTATCCATGATAACTTGCACCACCTTGTTAGACCCTATTTGTTCACAAGCTTCTATAATAACAACAGCAATGAACTGTGCATCTTTCACCTCTCCTGAGAAATCTTCTGCCTTTGATAAACATTGCTCC
Source organism: Pinus taeda (assembly GCA_000404065.3). Taxonomy (NCBI): domain Eukaryota; kingdom Viridiplantae; phylum Streptophyta; class Pinopsida; order Pinales; family Pinaceae; genus Pinus; species Pinus taeda. The sequence goes on along the minus strand of APFE031216397.1, from coordinate 289,441 downwards.
TTTGGGGGAAGTGGCAATGATATTCATCAATGGTCTGCGCCTTATATCTGTCCAACCATCTGAGACTATGGTAACCCCAGAGCTACTCCAAGAAGAATGAATTGGAGCTAAAATTTCCTCCACAAGTTCCTTCTCATTTTTGAGAAGCTGGGTTCTGATTTTCTCATAGTTGGGCCCCTTGTACGCTTGAGGAGCTTTGTTAACTGCCCTTATCATATCTTGCCAGTAAGGAAAGCGAACAACATTGAATGGGATACCATATGCATAAATGCACCTAGCCACTCTGGAATCAGTTTCTTCTCTTGCTTGCACATTCACCAATCTAGCAATTCTGCTATCCTGAACTGAAGGGGATGCCCCTGGGCCTCTAGTATTTTTGGGTGTTGGTTGTTCATGTTGTTCAGTGTGACCAGCTCTCCTCTTTCTTGCTTCAGCTACAATCCTTGGCTCAATGTTGGATGGAGTTTGAGTAAGGTCATCATGCCTTCTCTTATTACCATCCGCCTCATCTTGCTCTCTTTGATATGCCCTCCTTGCCAATGGATCTGCTGTTTTTGTGTAACCTGAAACCCCTTGTCCTCCTCCATGCAATAGATGTGCCCTCACTCTTGGGTAGGAGCCCTTGTACGTATTATTGCAAAGATTGCATCGCCATTCCCATGAGCCACCACCTCCACATCTTTGAAGCTTCGTCACATGCCTCCAAAGGGGATAATATTCAGCCCTTGGGTTGGCCCTAGAGCTTGAACTTGTAGCTGCACTTTGGCTAAAAGCCATTGTTGCAAAAATAAATTTAAAAAACAGATCTATAAATAAAAAACGTATTTCATATTTCTGGCTGCATAAACCCTAGAAAAATTGAAGAAATAGTAAGAAAAAACTAACAAAATGAATGTGGCTTACCCAAATTAATTTTTTGTGGCTGAAACTACCCTAAAATGTCAGAAAAGAGGAGAAATATGGTTGTAGCTGAGCCAAATCTGCTGCAAAAATCAATGTAAAAAACAAATCTATAAATAAAAAACATATTTCATATTTCTAGCTGCATAAACCCTAGAAAAATTGAAGAAATAATAAGAAAAAACTAACAAAATGAATGTGGCTTACCCAAATTAATTTTTTGTGGCTGAAACTACTCCAAAATGCCAGAAAAGAGAAGAGAAATATGGTTGTAGCTGAGCCAAATCTGTTGCTGCTGAAATCTGCTGCTGAAATCTCTTTCTCTTGCTGCTGAAATCTCTTTCTCCTGTTGCTGAAATCCACTTTGCTCACTGCTCAAAACACCCCAGCTGAAACAACTGCCAGTCTCCAAGAGAAACGACTTGCTGAATAGTGTGATGAGAGAATGAGACAAACTTCTCTTTTATAAGTTTAGACAGGCTTCTAGAACCCACTAGATAGCCTAAAAAAAATTAAAAAAAAAATTTAAAAAAAAAAAAAAAAACACATGATTTTTTGGAAACGTGGGGCTGTACGGCCATGAAACGCGTTTCCAGCCCTACCACCCACGTTTCCATTTCGGGAAACGTGGTGGTACGGCCGGAAACGCGTTTCACGGTCGTACCAAACGCTGAAACGCGTTTTGTCCCAGTTTCCTCAAGGAAACGGGCCTCCCCCCCACGTTTCCTGCAACATATTTTTTAAGGCTTACATGAAGACATTGTGAACACAACTTTTATCAGGAACGCTTAAGATGTATGCTACTTGGTTGATCTTTTTGTAATCTAGTATGATCCATAGAACTTTGGTGTCAATTTTTTTTTCCCTTTTGTTCTAAGGATAATTGCTTGTAAGGCTAAGGTTTAACAAATACCCATTCGCCAACTTCAAATTCTCTCTCTTTTGTTTTGGTCAGCGTGTTGCCTCATACGATTTCTTGCAATATTTAGATTTCCCTTTAGTGCTTGGAAGACCTTTTGGGTTTCTTCTAATTGATCTTTAATTGTGGGATGTTTTGTCTCGATAATGGCAAGGTCCTTCCAATTAGGGGGTTCATAACGATACAGAGCTTCAAATGGGATCATTTTCGTTGAAGTGTGGTAAGTGGAATTGTACCACCATTCAGCAAGATGTAACCATTGAACACACTTATTTTGTTTGTTTGTTGCATAACATCGAAGGTAGGCTTCTAAACATTTATTGACAACTTCTATTTGACCATATGTTTGAGGATGGTATGCTGAACTCATGTTGAGGTATCTTCCTATATGTTTGAAAAATTCCTTCCAAAAATAGCCTTTAAATTTGTGTCTCTATCGTTCAGAATGAATTTGGGAAACCCATGTTGTTTGAGGACATTTTTGCAAAATATCTTAGTGATTTGTTTTGCTGAGACCGATTTCTACATTGTTATGAAGTGTGCATATTTGGTGAATTTGTTGACTACTACGAGGATTTTATCTTTTCCCTCTGATATGGGTAATCCTTCAATAAAGTCCATTGATATTTCTTCCCACTTCCAGTTTGGAATATTTAAAGGATGGAGCAGTCTGAGGGTCATAATTTTCTCATTTGTGTTTCTCTGACATTGATCGCATTTTGCTACATATTTCTGAATATTCATTCATTTCCAAAAAAAAATTGGCGTGCATTATAGTAGGTTTTAAAGAAACCTACATGTCATGTTGATAGTGAATCATTGGACTCCTCGAGAACTTTGTACTTAAATTTGGAATTTGGGCTTAGGCAAATTCTTCCTTTATAGCATAGAATATCATTTTTCCATTCAATTTTGAATTTTGAGGATTATTAATTATAGCACATGTTTCTAGATCATTTCCATGCTCACCTTGAATTTCATTAAGCCAATCTGGAATTACAACCGAAATTGGAGGTAATGACGATTCTTCATCTTTCTTGGACAGAGCGTCTACTACCACGTTGTCCTTTACTTTCTTATGTAATATATCCATGTCGAAGGCCGCAATTTTTTCGATCCATTTTTGTTGCTCTGCAGAAATTGTTTTCTGTTGTAGGAGGTGTTGAATATTATGGTTTGTTTGTATTAAGAACTTACTTCCCAAAAGATATTGTCTCCATTTGGCTAATGCATGCATAATGGCAAGCATTTCCTTGTTGTATGTAGACTTGAGACATTCTCGCTTATTGAGTTTCTTGCTTTCAAATGCAATTGGATGACCATCATGCATCAATATTGCTCCTATTCCAAAACCTGAAGCGTCCAAAAGGCCTTGAAAAGTTTGGAATTTCTAGTACAGGTGCATTGGACATAATTTCCTTTAAGTCTTCAAAACACTTTTCTACCTTATCATCCCATTGAAAAAAGTTCCTTTTCAAAAGGTTTGTTAGGGGTGCGGATACATGAACATAGTTTCGAACAAACCTTCCATAGTATCCTGTCAACCCTAAGAATCCTCTTAATTTAGAGACGTTAGCTAGTCTAAGCCATTCTTTTATAGCTTTGATCTTATTATGTGTCCAAGGCACTCTACCTCTTCCTTTCCAAAGGTGCACTTGGACATCTTTGATAAAACAGATGTTCTTCTAATATAGCAAGAACTTGCTCCAGATGTTGTAGATGCTCCTTCCATTGTTTTACTACAAATTAGAATGTCATCAAAAAATACTAACACAAACTTCCTTAGATATGGACGGAATACCTCATTCATGGTAACCTAGAAGGTTGTTGGAGCATTAGTTAATCCGAAGGGCGTTATCTTAAATTCATAATGACCTTCATGCATTCGAAAAGTAGTCTTTGCTATGTCCTCTAACCTTATTCTGATTTGGTAGTATCCAGATCTCGAGTCCAATTTTGAAAAGTACTTAGCTCCATGAAGTTCATCTAGAATTTTGTCTATAAAAGGGATCGGAAACTTGTTCTTAATCGTTATCTTGTTCAACCCTCAATAATCTATGCATTGTCTAAAGGATCCATCCTTCCTCCGAACTAGAACTACCAGAACAACGTAAGCGCTTCTACTTTTGTGATGATTCCACGCTTCAAAAGATCATAGACTAATCTTTCGATTTCATTTTTTAATGACGTGGATATCTATATAGCTTCATGTTGACAGGGTTTGACCCTAATTTGACTTCGATTATGTGCTCGATTTCTCTTTTAGGAGGCAACTTCATAGGAATATCTTTGAACACATTTTTGTATTTTTGAATCAATTCTTGAACTTCAGGTGGTAGTTCTTGAACTTTAGGTGGTTCTTCACTAACGAATCTTGAAGCTAGCATCTCCATTTGATGACACTGCACTACATACGTTGGTGCTCCTTTCTGAACCAGCTTCATCATCTGGTAGGATGATACAATTTGATTTCGAGGGAGTTGAAAACCATATAACTTGTATTTTTGCCCCTCCCACCTAAACTTTATAAATTGCTTTTGATGGTTCGCAGAGTAAGTATCTAGGGTTTGTAGCCATTGGGTACCTTAGACCACATCCACTCCTTAGGCCTAGTGGTTGGAGTCGTGGAGCCCTAGATCAGAGATGGATTTGGATTCGGATCCACGAGGATCCGCCCAACATCTTTCCATGTGCAAAATTGTTTGACGTTAGCACAAAATTCCAAATTAGATGTTAACAAATGAATCACGCAATAATGGAAAAATCAGTGGAGCAAATAATTAACAAGGAAGTCGGCTACGATAGTTCATTAATTTTTCCTTGGTTGGCCATATTATAAACTTTAATGCAAGATTATAAGCTACGGATGTTTCGATATTCTAATTAAGTTTTATGTTTATTTTAAGTGTAAAAAGTGAGTTTCATAAAGTAAGTTCTATAAAGTAAGTTTAATAGTCATTTAATTTAAACATAATAACTAGCTACTAATATTTTAATATTATGATACATTACTTTTAATATAATTATACTAATAATTATTTTAAAAGTATTATATAGAAGTTTTATATTTAAAATTTAAAATAAAGTTATAAATTTATATTTTATATAAATTTATTAATGTTTAATTAAATATTTATAAACCATATATTAATTCTGATATTAGTCATATATTAATTGATATTTAATATTTATGATACTTACTTTTAATATAATTATATTAATAATTATTTTAAAAGTATTATATAGAAGTTTTATATTTAAAATTTAAAATAGAGTTATAAATTCTATATTCTATATAAATTTAACTAATGTTTAATTAATATTTATAAACCATATATTAATTCTGATATTAGTCATCTAGTAAATATTTTTATAAGTATTATATGTAAAAGCTATATATTTAAGTTAATTCTATTCCAAAACCAAAGTAAATAGATTTGTCAATACACCAAGGATGAACGCAGCGATGACTTTCGTCAGGTCCCGAGCTTCTCAGAGCGATGCGGCCAGGTCTCTTCGCACCCCCTCGGTGCTTCTTCTCCCAGGCTCCGGTACGGTGGCGGGCCTGCTCATCTTTTTGGATCCGTGCAGCTTTGGCATTGAGCAGGTCCCTGCTGCCGGAGGAGAAACAAATCTCAGACCCAGCATCTTCTACCAGATCTGCATCGCTCGTGCAGGCTTTTGCCAGAAACCCCACAACGTTTTCTACTTGGCCACAAATGGAAGCCGCCTCCTGACAACGGCTCAGCAAGAGCTCCCTCAACCCGAGGGTTTAGATGCGTTTTTTCTGACGGAGCTCGCCCCCTGTTCTGTCCCTTTTCCTCAGAACAGTTTTTGGGCGGGAAGATGGGATACTTTTGCTATTTTTTTGCCTTCGCAACAGTCCCAGTCTGAGCTTCACTCTAGGATTGGAAGCCTGGAGCTACAAATGCTTCTAGGAAATCTCACTCTCCGATCTTCTGGAAAATGCCTGCGCAAGGAGGATGCGTGGCAAGTGTTTGACGAAAGGAAACAATCAAAGTTGGCCTCTCGGAGTTGGTCTCTAAGTTACCAATGTGAGAAGCGGCCTTCGGTGGCAGTCCTGCCTCTGCATAGCCCAACAGAGAGTGATGCAGCTAGCTTCAGAGAGGCCCTGCCCCCTCGCGGGCCTCACCAAAAGACTAAGTTCGCAGGCTGCCCAGTGCAGGGATTTAAAAAACAGGCACAGATTGAATCCCAGACAAGTAATGTTTTTTCCAATGTCTTCTCGCCTCAGTCTTGCAGAGAACAGCAGATTCAGAAGCACTCCGAGTCCTTCCAGATCTTAATAACGCTCCTCTCAGGCAAAACTCTGCTCCAATGGGTGAGCTCTTCAGATCTCGTGCAGGACCTCAAAAAAAAACTGAATCTCAGGGTGGGGATTCCTGCTGCTTCTCAAAGGCTCCTCTTCAAAGGTAAACAGCTTGAAGATCTCTTGCCCCTTTCAATTTACAATATTCAAAGAAATGCTGCCATCATTCTTTCCCTTCGTTTAAGAGGGGGGGCGGCTGGACAGTCATCTTCAGCAACAGCATTCTCTTACAAAGATGCTGTCCATGCCCAGAAACCTAAGAATGCAGCTCCACCAGTCCAAGGTCCAAAACCTTTTTTGGTGGACAAGCTGGAGGAAACCCCCTCCATTGAAATAATGCATCCAACAATGGACAGGCAGTTCCAACTGTTTGCCGAAAAGGGCATTATTTGCAGGTTCAACGGTCTATGGCCACGCACAGCAGATCTCTACAAATGGGTTCACTCCAACTGGACCAACAACTGCAAGGTTCTTCTCTGCTCTAAAGGCTTCTTCATTGTGATTTTTGTTGACAGTGAGGATTATCAAAAAGCATTAACTGAGGGCCCTTGGTTTTGGGACTCAGCGGGTCTTTTTTTAACCCCCTGGTTCCCAGATTTTGATCCCTCCACAGCTATCATTACCAAACTCCCCATCTGGGTCAGACTTCCCAACCTCCCAGCTCATTTATGGCACTTCGCTGTGTTTGAAGGAATCGGTAACACTCTAGGCCGCTTTCTAGCCACAGACACCTCCAGAGGGGAAAAAGGCATCTACACCTTCGCAAAAATCTGCGCAGAAATAGACATGAGCAAAGGATTACCAGATCAGATCGTTCTCAAGATTGAAGACTTCCATTGGACTCAGACCCTGGATTACGAGAACACAGCGTTCCGCTGCAGAAACTGCCATCTTACAGGGCACCTTCACAGATCGTGTCCAGCGATTCCAACCCAAAAGAAGAAGGCTGCTCCCAAGCCGAAATCCAAAAGCTGGAAGCCTTGTGACCCGCCCCCCATGGATGACTTTAGTTCCAGCTCTGATGAAGAGGATGAGAATGAGGACGGGATGGAGGATTCGCCTGCACAGGACCCGCCCCCAACTGGTCCTGTGGAGTCCACGGCCCCTCCTCTCTCGCAGAAACGAACTCATGAGACATCTCCTTCAGATTCGGACAAGGAGATCTCTCCGTCAGCCCAGCTCAGTGTGCAAGTCTTTCCATCCAAGCCGGATCATCTTGGATGGGTCAAAGTTGGTAAGAAGAAAGGCAAAAAGGGTCGAACTGAGGTTCCCACCCAAGTTGGGTAGAACCCCTTCTCGGGCTCTAGTCTCTTAGTTAGCCTGTTCGTTTCTTGTTCAGCACTGCTCTATTCCTGTCTACTCCTCTAGGCCGAGGTGGATTGTTCATCCTTACCGGCTGCCCGCTTTCTTAGGGGTTCTGTAGGAAGTCTTTTGGTCCAGATGTCATGTTCTCAGCAGAGCTTCGGGCTTCAATCTGCCCGAGCAGTCCTTTTGTACAATATGTTTGTTTTCTTAATACAAATGCTTACTTACAAAAAAAAAAAAAAAAAACTTTGTTTTTTAAAATTTATATATATATATAATATATATATAATATATATATATATATATATATATATATATATATATTTTATATTATTAATTTTTAAAAATTACAAAAATATTTTATATTGTTTGTACTTCCCATATCCAAATCCTAGCTTTTCAAAAAACTGGCGGATCTGTATCCGAATCCGGATCCATTTCCGTATCCAAATTCGAATCCTGATAACTTAGCTTCCAGGCAGTCATCCATTCAAATTTCAGAGACACTTTATCTTTCCCTTGAATAGTACAAGGGTAGTACATTCGGCTTCAAAGAAGGACATCCAACACTTTCCTTTTCCAATGAGAGGCACTTGGAGCTCTGAGACTCTTTTACAGAGCAATCTATTTGCTTTCGCTTTGTGCCTTTAGAAATTAGATCTGATAGAGTAGTTTTGTGCCTTGCTTTTATAGGATTGGACTTCATATTCACACTAAGTATTGTCGCTTATGTACTGAGCAGTCCTATTGACCTACTTTGGTAATTTGTGAAGTGAAAACTTCTTGATACATAGAGAAATATATATATATATATATGATTAATTGACTGAAGATGATTGTTTACAGTGGGGGTTCCTGGCTTATATACCGCCATGGGCACCCTTTGAGGAAAGGGCATGATCTTATGATCGTGCCCTTTCGTCTAATTAACCTAAAATTAAATACTAAATAATAATTTTTTACATAACATTGCCTTCCTCTCGAAAGAATGCTTTGTCCTCAAAGCATACGTAACGACGGATGTTGTTGACAAAATGATTCATTCTCCCAAGAAGCGTCTTCTTCAGGTAAGTCCTTCCACTTGATTAGATATTCCTTGATTGTACGATGTCAAAGCTTTCTTTCTCTAGTAGATAAAATACTTTTTGGTTCTAGAATGACCCTTCCCTCATCATCCAGGGATGGAAGAGTTGTTTGCGCTGATTGATTGTTGCCTAGTGCCCTTTTAAGGCAAGATACATGGAATACGTTGTGAACACGACTTGTCTCTAGAAGACTTAAACCATACGCAACTTGGCTAATCTTTCTGTTGATCTGGTAAGGTCCATAGAACTTTGGTGCCAATTTGTTTTTTCCTTTATGTTTTAAGGATAATTGTTTGTATGGTTGGAGCTTGACAAACACCCATTCTCCGACTTCAAACTCTCTTTCGGTTTTGTTACGGTCTGCTTGTTGCTTCATGCGATTCCTTGCATTATTCAAGTTTTCTTTTAATATTTGGACAATTTTTTGGGTTTCTTTTAGTAGATCTTTAACAGTAGGTAGATTTGTCTAGACAACAGCTAGATCTTTCCATTTCGGGGGTTCATACCCATATAAAGCTTGAAATGGCATCATTTTTGCTGATGTATGATAAGTGGAATTATACCACCACTCGGCAAGATGTAACCATTGAGCCCACTTATTTTGTTTTCCTGTAGCGTAGCAACATAGGTTGGCCTCCAAACATTTATTAACAACCTCTATTTGGCCATCTGTTTGAGGGTGATAAGCGAAACTCATATTTAGGTAGGTTCCTATATGGTTGAACAATTCCTTCCAGAGATTACTCTTGAACTTGGCATCTCTATCACATACAATGACTTTTGGAAAACTGTGTAACTCATATATTTTTAGAAAATATTTCAGCGATTTTTTTTGCTGAGTATGATTTCTTTATTGCCATAAAGTGAGCATATTTGGTGAGTTTGTCGACTACTACGAAAATCTTGTCCTTGCCTTCAGACACTGGTAATCCTTCGATAAAGTCCATCGAAATTTCTTCCCATTTATGATTTGAAATGTTTAAAGGATGAAGTAATCCCGGTGTCATAATATTCTCACTTTTATTCCTTTGACATGTGTCACATTCTGCTACATACTTCTGAATATAGCGACTCATTCCTTTCCAAAGGAAGGATTGACGTGCATTGTAGTAAGTCTTAAAGAATCCTACATGTCCAGCTGACGGTGAGTCATGTGATTCCTTGAGTATCTTAAATTTAAACTTGGAATTTGTATTTAGATAGATAATTCCCTTGTACCAAAGGAAATCATTCTTCCACTCAAATTTTGAGTTGTTGGGAAGGTTATTGATTATTGCCGTATTTCTCGATCCTTGGCATACTCACTTCGAATTTCGTTAAGCCACTCAGGAACAACAACCGAAATTGCAAGTAGGGTTGGTTCTTCATCTTTCCTGGATAGTGCATCTGCTACTACATTGTCTTTACCTCTTTTATGTAGTATTTTCAAGTCAAAAGCTGCATTTTTTTCAATCCATTTTTGTTGTTCTTTGAAAAGTGTTTTTGTTGAAGGAGATGCTGGAGACTGTTGTGGTCTGTTCAAATGGAAAACTTACTTCCCAAAAGATATTGCCTCCACTTAGCTAGTGCGTGCATGATAGCGAGCATTCCTTTGTTGTATATGGATTTGAGGCATTCTCTTTTGTTGAGCTTCCTACTTTCAAAAGCTATTGGATGTCCTTGTTGCATTAATATTGCACCTATACCGAAACCGGAAGCATCACACTCAGTGATAAATGGTTTAGAAAAATCTAGTGTTGCTAATACGGGAGCATTAGACATAATTTCCTTTAATTTTTCAAAACACCTTCTTGCTTCCTCATCCCATAGAAACGAATTCTCTTTTAAAAGATTTGTCAGAGGTGCAGTTATATGTGCATAGTTTTCAATAAATCTTTGGTAATATCCAATCAAACCTAAGAACCCTCTTAGCTTGGATATATTGACAGGTTTGGTCCATTCTTTTATAGCTTTGATTTTATCAGGGTCCACCTTTACGCCTTCATGGGATATAATGTGTCCAAGGTATTCTACTTCTTCCTTTCCGAAAGTGCATTTGGATTTTTTTGCGTAAAATTGATGTTCTTTAAGTAGTGTAAGAACTTTGTCCAGATGTTGCAAGTGCTCTTTCCAAGTTTTACTGTAAATTAGAATATCGTCAAAGAATACTAATACAAACTTCCTAAGATGTGGATGAAATAATTCGTTCATAGTTGCTTGAAACGTTGTTGGTACATTAGTTAATCCAAACGGCATTACTTTAAATTCATAGTGGCCTTCGTGTGTTCGGAATGTCGTTTTTGGTATGCCTTCCAATCTGATTCTAATTTGATAGTAGCCTGATAATAAGTCCAACTTTGAGAAGTACTTTGCGCCATGTAGCTCATCCAACATTCCGTCAATAAAGGGGATTGGGAACTTGTTTTTGATTGTTATTTTGTTTAATCCTCTATAATCAATGCATAGCCTGAATGAACCATCCTTCTTCCTTACCAATACCACTAGAGCAACGTACAAACTTTTACTTTTCGAGATGATCCCACACTTTAAAAGGTCTTGGATTAATCTATCAATTTTCGTTTTTTGGTGATGTGGATATCGGTATGGCTTGATGTTGACGGGGTCTGACCCTGCATTGACTTCTATTGTATGCTCAATTTCCCTATTAGGTGGCATCTTCATAGGTAGGTCTTGAAATACTTTTTCATGCTTCTGAATTAGATCTTGTATCTCTGGTGATTCTTCACTGATCATATTTGCAGATAACATTTCTAATTGGTGACATTGTACTACATAAACGGGTGCTCCTTTTCGAATCATCTTCATCATCTGAGATGATGATACAATTTGATTTTCTGGTGCTTGGAATCCGTGTAATTTGTACTTCTGACCTCCCCATTTGAATTTTATAAATTGTACTTGATGGTTGGCGGCATAAGTACCTAAAGTTCGTAGCCATTGGATACCTAAGACTACATCTACTCCTAACAGTACCGTGAAGAATGGCGACTCTAAATTGAAGTCTTGAATCTGCAATTTGACTTTATGGCATTTCCCCACCTTTTCAATCTTCTTACCGTCAGCTACCATCACTTTCATGTTTGGTAAGGGAAATGAAAAAATATTGAGTCTCTTTGCCACAATTACATCTAAAAAATTGTGTGTGCTACCAGAGTCGAGGAGAACCACTACGTTGTTCTTCTTTATGTGTCCTTTTAACTTAAGATCTGAGGTTGTGATATACCTGCCATAGCTGATAGTGACACTTGTGGAATACTTCCGTCATTTAATTCTGGTGAGAATTCTGGGGCATCTTTTGTTTCTTCTATGTCAGAATCTTCACTGTTTGAATCATTGGTTGCTTCACAATTATATAGGTTCTTTGGTTCTTTTCTTTTAGAACATCTATGTTTGGGGTCCCACTTCTCACCACGGCGTTTGCATTTACCCTCTTTTATCCATTGCATTTCCATATTAGATTTTCATCTTCATGGTGATGTGGTGGAACATATCTTGTATTATTTGAGTCCACATATTGGGGTATTATTCGTCTTGAATATGTTTATTCCGATTTTGACCAAAATATTTGTTCGAATTTCTTTTCAGTTGTTTTTGCTTTTCGTCTTGCTACTTCTATTGATGTAATGTCATACATCTCAAGTTCTACTTGTAAATGGGTTTTGAGTCCCGAGACGTATGATTGAATTAGACGAGATTCTGATAACCCAGGTACTCATGTTACTAAGGTCTCCCATTCTTGAGTGTATTCGTCCACACTTCCTTTTTGTCGTAATTTGATGAGTTTTGAAAAGAACTCTTCTTCCTTTACACCTTGGAATCTTTTAAAGAATGCATCCTTAAATTTTCTCCAACTAATAACGTGTGTTGTCTTTTCCACCACATATACCAATTATATGCTTCCCCTTCCATTTTCATGGATGAGTGCCTGAGCTTTTCGTCATCATCATTGATGTCATATATCTCAAAGTATTCTTCTACTTTATTTATCCGTGCAACATTGTTTTTTTCGTTCCCATCGAATTTAGGCATCTCGACTTTTGCCCTTTGTTGGTATGTCGCTAATGGTTGAGCGAAAAAGGGGTGTTGATTGGTAAAGGTATCCCAAAGTTGCTTATTTGTAAGAGTCGCGTTACTCATTTCTTGGTGGGGTGTCGCCGATATTTTTTGGGGATTCAGCTTTTTCTTGAGAGTCTGTTGATTTCGTTGAATCTGATGAGTTGTGCTCTTGATTTTTGTCATCTTCTTGTAGTAGTTGTGCGGGTGTATAATTCATCTTTTTACACATAAGTTTCAGCAATGTTAAGGTCTCTTTTGATTCACCTCTGATTGGACATGTTGATGCTCCATCTTTATTTCTATTCGATTTGTCGTATGCTAAAGCCTTTTGATATCGACAACCTCCCCCTTAAGCTTGATCTAGAAATCATATAATTTTTTATTGACCTCATTGTTGTTATTATTCATCTTATGCTCCGTGTCAACCAATTTTTTTTGGACATCAGCCATTGTCATTGTCGACATTGAGCGAGTTTGTGGGGGCGTGTATTTATCTGCCAGCTTAAAATTTTTAATTAAGTAATTTTTTTAATTAAAAATTTAATTAATTAAATTAACGTTTTATATATATTATATATAACGTATACTTAGGTTAAGTTATGTAATATATATAATTATATTACATAACTTAACCTAAGTATAAGTTTATATATATATATATATATATATATATATATATATATATATATATATATATATATATTAATTTTTATATATAATTTGATGATATAATATATATTATATATAATATACATATTATACAATCTATATATATTATATATTTCTACCCCGAACAATCACGTTGACTGATGGAAACCCTTGACTGTTCAAAAAAAAAATTACCGAATATCACCGCAGTTTTAACGATGGCTACGGATTTGGGTGGAGCTGATAAGGGAAGTGCGAGAACAAGGAGGTGGACACAGTGTGCGGCTGGACGGAGGGTTTTCACGTATCCGCAGAGGATTCGTATGGCGGGAAGTGCGTAGACAAGGAAGTGGAGTGCAGAAATGGAAGATTCGAGCGCGGGTAGCCAACGGTTCTCTTTTACGTGTGGAAAAGATTGAAGGGAACATTGGATCAGATGCAACGTGTGGTCAATGGAAGCAGTGCAACGGTGGCTATTTGGTGAAATTGGATTGGTGGACAACGAGTCAAGGAACGGCAGAAAGCACCGAACAAGGTGTCGATAGTGAGTATGGCAGCGAAAGGTAAGTACAGTGATAGCAGTGGACAGAATAGTGATACGTACAGCGACAGCAATGGATGGTACGATGAAACAGAGGGAATAGTGAGGACAACGACGGAATTGAAGGTTAATTGGCGACAAACGATGGTTGCTGGAATCACGATTGGCAGCGGACGGAAAGGCATGTGGGCAAGTTAGGAGTCGGACAACGGAAATGATACGCACAAAAAGGACTTGGGATGGATGCGTGAAACCAGCACAGGCGAGAGGATGCGACCACTCTAATACCAATCAAGTGAAAACTTCTTGATACGCAGAGAAATATATATATATATATATATATATGATTAATTGACCAAAGATTATTGTTTACAATGGGGGTTCCTGGCTTATACACTGCCATGGGCACCCTTTGGGGAAAGGGCATGATCTTATGATCATGCCCTTTCGTCTAATTAACCTAAGACTAAATACTAAATAATAATTTTTTACATAACAATTTGTTGGACATAAACAAGCTCATCTTATGTTACCTCGTCTTATTACAATGTAATAAGCAATTTCCAGGAATTGGTTATCAATTGAATTCTCACCAATAAATATTTATACATACAGTAGCAGTTTTGTTTGAAGCGAAATGAATGTATTGAGTTCTGATCCATGAAACAAAGAAACCGTGTTTCTGTCATAGATTAAACAGAAAAATATTTCCTTAAAATCATACAGAGTGAATTCATATTTTGACCACTGGCAACTGTTTTATTTTCTTTCTTTACATTGGGAGGGCATGTTTATCATTCTCAGAATACCCAATCATATATTAATCTTAGTTTCATAAATAAGTTTTATAAAGTAAGTTCTATAAAGTAAGTTTAATAGTCATTTAATTTAAATATAATAACTAGTACTTAATATTTTAATATTATGATACATTACTTTTAATATAATTAGATTAATAATTATTTTAAAAGTATTATATAGAAGTTTTATATTTAAAATTTAAAAGAGTTATAAATTTTATATTTTATATAAATTTAATTAATGTTTAATTAATATTTATAAACCATATATTAATTCTGATATTAGTCATCTAATAAATATTTTTATAAGTATTATATGTAAAAACTATATATTTTAAAATTAATATATGTTTTTATTTTATTTTTATATAAATTTAATTTTTAAAAATTATAAAATATTTTATGTTGTTTGTACTTGCCGTATCCTGACCCTGGCTTTTCAAAAAACCGGCGAATCCGTATTCGAATCCGGATCCATTTGCGTATCCAGATTCGAATCCTGGTAACTTAGCTTCCACGCTATGTTACCAGATCCGTCAACCTTGGGGGCTGGATTCGCGGATCCCCGGATCCGGATTCGGTTGGATACGCCTAGGAACCGGTATAAAAATGTTCTCTTCGCCATAACACGCATCTCGGTGTTTAAACTACAGTTCATGTGATTTTTGGTTTTTTACAATACAAATAAAAGTCTCATGATATTTAAAGTTACTTTTTACATTTATATATTAATTAAACTTTATGATATTTTAAACTCACAGTTCAGTTGGCTCGTGAACCCTTCCATTTGTTTTAGGCATCTCGCATGACCCCGCATTATATATATTAATTAAGCTTTATTATATTTTAAAGTTACTTTTTATATTTAGATATTAATTAAACTTCATTATATTTTAAAGTTACATTTTATATTATATATTAATTAAGCTTTATTATATTTTAAAGTTACTTTTTACATTTATATATTGATTAAACTTTATGATATTTTAAAATTACTTTTTACATTTATATTATACCGTTCAAAATTTATAATTTATTATAAACTTGTCTTTTAAAAATTATAATTTAAAATTAAGTTCTATTACTTATATTATGATTTGTGTTGCAGGATAAATATAAATATTAAATTTATATATTTATAAAATTAAATATATTAATTTATTGTATCATATATTTAAAATATATATTAAATATTATACAAGTTATACATTTAAAATTTTGTATTTTTACAAGTTGTAATTTTTTTTACTTCTCCGAAAGTAAGTAAACATATTAATGGCTCAAGGTCTAGAGGCATCTTGCAAGTTTGCAAGTCACCCTTATTACAAACCACACACAACTTACAAATTATTTTTAGAGGTGATCAATTTTGTCTACACATAATGATGTAGCGACATGTTGAGCTCTTCAGATTGTACCAATAGAGGTTAGACTAGTGACCATAAATATTGTAGCCTTTTACCTACCATGGAAAATATTTATATACTATATATACCTGCCGTTTCCCCGCCGTATCCGGATCTTGGCTTTTAAAAAATCTGACGGATCCGTATCCGGATCCGAATCCTGGTAACATAGCTTCCAGGCAGTCATCCATTCAAATTTCAGAGATACTTTATCTTTCCCTTGAATAGTACAAGGGTAGTACATTCGGCTTCAAAGAAGGACATCCAACACTTTCGTTTTCCAGTGAGAGGCACTTGGCACTCTGAGACTCTTTTACTTGTACTCTTTTCCAGAGAAATCTATTTCCTTTCGCTTTGTGCCTTTAGAAATTAGATCTGATAGAGTAGTTTTGCGCTTTGCTTTTATAGGATTGGACTTCATATTCCCACTATGTATTGTCGCTTATGTACTGAGCAGTCCTGTTGACCTACTTTTGGTAATTTGTTGGACATAAACAAGCTCATCTTATGTTACCTTATCTTATTACAATGTAATAAGCAATTTCCAGGAATTGGTTATCAGAAGCCAGCATCAAAAATTGAATTCTCACCAATAAATATTTATACATACAGTAGCAGTTTTGTTTCAAGCGAAATGAATGTATTGAGTTCTGATCCATGAAACAAAAGAACTGTGTTTCTGTCATAGATTAGACAGAAAAATATTTCCTTAAAATCATAGAGTGAATTCATATTTTGACCACTCAATCATATATTAATCTGCATAAATAAGAAAGATCCAAATTCCTTTTTCAAACTACTGAAACAGTTTAGTGGACAATACCTGAATTGCAGGAAGCAGTTCTTGGATTTTTGGATGCTGCCCACAGTAAGTTGTTAATGACAACAACCAAACAGAACCTGTACAGCGCTCTTCCTTTTTGTTACTATATAAAAGGTCATCAAATAACTTTTTTGTTATTTTCTCTCTAGCTTTTGCACGGCCATTTGTAACCTCAGCTTCTACAGCCGTACTATCAATAAATCGTTGTGGAGCAATTTCACCCGTGAGGTAATTTGAAGATGTAGAAAGAGAAGTATAGCCTGACTTAAGTATCTCATCAACACTAATAGGCACCCCACCCCAAACAAACGCCAAAGCTTCTCCTGCAGAAAATAACACATCTTCAACCTGCAAAATTTCAAGTCATTTGAAGTAGCTGAACTGATTCTTTTGATTAGCATAATGACATATGCCAAGAATGAAATCTGTTAATGTATATATGCCAGAGAGAAAAAATAAATAAATGAATCATTCTAGAACATCTCCACATGATTATTAGATCAATATTCAAACTGACATACCTTTGACCTGCTCAAACTGAAAAGTGCATCAAGGGCCATGTCCATAAGCCTCAGGGATGTATCTCCATGACAAATATGACCAAATGCAATCACAACCTTTTGGACAACCTTGATATCATTTGAACCAAGCAATTCTTTCATACGCTCAATTAAAGAGCTTACAAATCCATCATTTGAAAGATGTCCAGACACTTCCTCCATGGAAGGTTTTACCTCATGTATTCCCTTTGTCAATGGCTCCATCTCTGCAGCTTCACAGGAATTATGGAATTGATAATCCTGCCCAAAATCAGTCAGACGACCCCGCAAACCTACATGACCTAATGCCTCTGCAGCTGCTCCAGCCAATGGTAAAGTTTGGGACTTGATTGTGTCCATCAAAACCATTACAGAAGTTTCTAATAATTCTCTGCCAACCTATTCCCATACAGAAATGACAACTAAGGTTAGACAGGAAAAACATATTAAGATCTGAAATCCAAAGAACAGACTAAACAGAGAGAAACCCATTAACATAAACAGGTAACATAAGAGCCTTGTAACAATGAGATGAATACATAGAACAAACATCATAATATTATAATATTATATGGGGATGCCAAATAACAATCTATGTTCATAATAGCATATGAAGCCCTCTGCTAAACCAAGCCCAGTAATTTAATTTCATTTAGCATAATTTATTTTAAACAAGGATTCGATCCTCCAACATCTAATCCACAAGGCACTTAACAACTAGAATTCATTGGCAATGTCATAAAACAACTAGAATTCATTGGCAATGTCATAAATATATAGAGGAAGCATTGTTGGTCAGATCCCCCTGGCCAATGTGAGGGACCACTTTATGCAATAGTAGATCATCCAGGAATTGGGCCTACATGAGAAAGGGTTGAGAAATTAGTATAGATAGGAGACCATTATATTCATTCACACACATTTATATGATTATTTGACATTGTTACCTTATGGGTTTACTGAGAAATTTTCCTCTATTTCTTCGAAGTGTAATGCAACTCAACATCACTCACATACTTTGGAGCAATGCTCCTCATCTATATTTGGTGTATTCAGCATGTACTGTGCTGTTTTTGGTATATTGGACCATTACATCTGTGCTTCAAAAATTTAAATGAAGTTGTATGCCTTGCACTAATGAGCCCATGTTGTTGAGCATGTTTCCCCATCAATAGCTCAACCAAGCTTAATTATTGTTAGTCACACTTACAAGTGTTAGTAAACAGAATTGGCATCACATTAATATTTTTAATGTGCTAAAGCAGAACATAAAATCAGAATAAAAAGTAGTAATTCAGAGATAAATGTAGACTGACTCAATCTAGAAGTGTGACATGGCCCACATTTAACTCTACAAACGGTGTCCTATAGTAGATTGCTAAGCCAATCTAAACAAGACCTGCCTATTAAAACTTTTCTTGAATTTATAGGTGATAAATGCAGTAATAATATAAAGCAAAAAACACAATGATGCCTCTGCTCAAGATGATAACTCTATTTGATAATAAGGGGCCTCTTATAAACATTGAGGTCATTCATACACAACAATTGGAGAACCAACTTCAAAAACTGTCAATGAAGACTTCTTAATTATAACTTCCTACAACATTAAGACCCATTGACAAACCCATAAAATGATTATAATTTTTTAACACACTAGAACTTCAATAACTACGTGTGTTTCTATAACAATGCCAAAGCTATTACAGGAGATAATAGAAAAAAGGATAATAGAACTTAGGAATGAAACATGGGTTGACATCTGCCCCCCAGGGTATTCTTAAGCGTATCACTCAAGCAATATGTCAATTGTTGATCATTCCAGGCATACTTTCTGAATTCTGATTCCTACACTGGCATAGTGGTTGTTACTAATGTTAGTGTTGCTGTTTATTATATCAGTATGATGTTGCTAATTAAATTCCTTGGAACACTTTCTCAGCTTCTCCAATCTTCCACATATTCTTGGTACATTTCTTTTGCATATTTGTTTACCTTTTCATTCACCACTTCCACCTGCTCCTCCTCCTTGATAATATATTCATTCTTCCATTGCTTTCTCTTGTAAATGTTTGTTATGAATAAAATATATATATAAATAATACAAATAATATAAATAGTAATAGTCATAAATAATGGTTAATTAACTAGTAATTACTATTAGTATTGAAGAGGCATGTCTCTAAGGACATGACCGTTTGTGAAGTGGTACTTGCCTAGGTATATAAGCAGGCCCTAACCCTCATTTGTAATAATATCATATCTCATATCTTCTATGCATTTTTATCTAAATATTACTATTCCTATAATCGATATTTGCATATACTAGATCTTATGAGTATTCTACTACATTGGTATCAGAGTTGTTCGATCATCTGGCCGTTCAACTACTGCAGATGTAATGACTCTATACTACTACAATTTTTATTTTTATTTTTTTAAAGAAAACATAAAGAGATATAAAAGACAGTCTACCGCATCATGTCTATATAGTCGTATGGATTTTCTTCACAACTGTATAAGTCTGGGCCTTTGGCAAAGATCACCATTGTCTCCTTTAGTAAAGGATCTGATTCATATTATTTTCTAATAAAACTCATTGTATGTACTTGATTCCTTTCATATAGATGTGCATGGCTTGTACCTGTATCTACATATATGTTAAAATATCCTAATAACATACAAAGATACATAAGTGAGTTTATTTTTGGTTGCAACACCTCCCTTATAAGGGTTTTGCAAAATGTTGCTCAAAAGTCAATCACATACTTAATGAATGTTTCGGACTATATTTCCAGAATGCTTAACTTAAATCATTAAAGTATGGGAGCTCTAATCTAACATAAGGTACTATATGAGCTTATATTATTAACATGTCAATGCTTCCCCGGCTTCAATGGTTCCACAATTTATTACTTGCAACCACAGACATAGCTTATTAAAAAGGCATGTCTATTTTTTTTATTTTGATGTGGGATTAATTGTTATACCTCTAGCCTCTGTATAAAAATGATGAACTTCTGGAGGGTTCCATTCGTGGCAGGAGATCTTATTTACTAGCCATGTATATGCTTCTCCGTAATAGTTGTGCCGACAGTCCAAATTGATTTCCACCAAATCAACGGTTTTAGTTGAGTTAGGGTTCCTGAGAGAGTTTAATGACCTTTGGCATTTGGCATTACCAGATTTCATTTCGCCTCTTAAGTCCTCTCAGTATGTTGCTTCTTGTGGTTAGGGTTTGACCTAAACCCTCAACAACACTTGCTGCTCTTGTGGTAATTTGTTAACAGATGTATGTAATTC
This sequence comes from Pinus taeda, assembly GCA_000404065.3. Taxonomy (NCBI): domain Eukaryota; kingdom Viridiplantae; phylum Streptophyta; class Pinopsida; order Pinales; family Pinaceae; genus Pinus; species Pinus taeda. Next base: position 268,786 of record APFE031216397.1, on the reverse strand, counting down.
CTTTGTTTTCTAGCATATGGCTCCCATCTGTCATATGTTGACAGCATAACTTAACCCTTTGTCAAGTTGCTGTTAATTTTTCTTAGGGCTATATTGGTCTTTGCTTTGATAATTGCATTTCTTCATTTACACATTAAATTCACCCCATAACATCATAACATTATTCAGATTTACATCTTTATTCAGCAACATATGCAACTATTTAAAAAGAACAATACCATCGTCAATGTAGTGGAACATAAAGGAACAATAGAAGAAAAGCATTCCCACATAGAGACACCAGGAGGACCAGGGCAAAACACACTATGGGGAAAACCCTTGCAAATTCTTCTTCTTATTAGATCGTCATTGAATGATACAGCAAATGTGAGTACAATAATTCATATCTTCAATCATAAACCTATCCAACAATAATCAACTAAACAATATCCATGAAATGAACCCAATCATGCGTATACTCAAAGCCCTTATTCAGAAGATTGTAATGAACTGTCGTTGTCTGCAATCAACTGCCAAACCCTGCAATCAATGAGCGAAAACTTCGAACAACTAAAAAACCAAACCCTAGATGTCGGTCGCATGGAGGACATGGTGTGCATGCAATTGAAAGGCTTCAGTCACATGAATGAGCCTGGCAGTGAGCGACTATAGTCAAGATATCTTTGTGGCATGCTTGTGACTAAGGCCCAAAACCCTAAAACAAAGATGCGAACTTCAGACCCTACAATTTCACCTTCACGCGAACCCATTCCTCCGCAAACCTGCCTCAGACCTGTGCGAGCCAAAAACAAGAAAGATAAAATGATCCAAGATGATTGTCCAAATGAGCTAGAGATCACTTGTATTTATAGACTTCCAAGGGTGTCCAATTTGCTTTAGGGCTGACCTGATCAAATATGCACATGTGGACTTATAATTCCAAAATACAGTTTCCCTTGACAAAATTCAATGATCTTTAGGTCGCTTTAGGACCTCTCCAAAAGAGGAATTCAATGCAATCATCATTTCCATAAAATGGGCTACCCAAAGTGGAATTTGGCCCTAGTTGCCAAATTTTACAATTGGAATGGATTCAAATCCAATTACTCCGAGTTTACACCAAGGTATCATGTTCATTTAAAGAGTTCTCAGTGAATATTGTTATTTCAACTCTTACCTTTTTGTTCTTTTAAAGAGTTCTCAATCAATATTTTGCACTTTGTATACCTAATGTTTGAATGTTTCCCGTTCCAGAGTATTAACTGGTAACCCCTGTGCGAATAGATCCGGGTACTACTACTATGTGGATTACTAGGCATTCTCGATAAGCACCGAAGCTTGTACATTTTCTTTTATTATTTCTTTTTACAAGAAGTTCTTGTTTGGAAACTAAAGTGTATTTTCATCTTTTCGCTTTTCCCCAATATTGGGGAGTTATTCGAGGGTATTATTTCTATTTTCAATTTCCTCACCATATAGAGTTTTTCACAAAATGTTGGCATCGTTAACACTTTCTTTCTTGGTCATTATTGTCAATACAAATTCTATGACAGTTTATGGCAAGGTGGATTTCGCCTTCGAAACCCATCAGGGTTATAGGAAGGATTCTTCTTCTTTGTCAAACCCTAAGGTTCACCATAAAATTTCAACATATATATAGTGTAACTAAATATTGTACTGGGTTTACAGAAATCATTATGACTCTCATGCATTCATTTCAAGAATTGCATTGTTCTCCCTTCTACATCTTAGGAATTTAATTTATCATTCTAGTCCAATTCCTTTTTAATTTGGTAAATTATAGTTACAATTATATATTCTCTTAGACCATATAGGTTTATTTCTTACTCTATTCTATTATTGAATGTATAAACTCCTCCATAAGCTATGCTTTTTTGTCGCCTTACCAAACAAAAATCTCGCGTGACCCATGAGTTATTCGAGGTAGTTCGTCTTTTACCTCCCATCTCTGAGCAAAGTTATTAACTCATCAATATATATATATATATATTTATATATATATATATATATATATATATATGTTTGTTGGTGTTTACCATAGTAATAACTCACTTGTATTTACTCCTATTCCCCCTCGTGGCTTCAGAAGTTTTAGCTCGAGTTCTTCCACTAGTTAACATATCCATCTTTTGGTTTTGCCAAACACAAGGCGAGTTTATTTTGTTGAGGAAGATTACATCCATTACTCTGTCTATTTTCCTCTAAAGTTGGTTTGTCATAAATTATGGGAAATTTACCATCTCGTGGAGGATCTTTTATTTAATGAAAGGACTATGAGCCTAAACAACTGTTATTTTTCTTAAATGTGTATTAAGACCATCTCTGTCAAGTTTTTTAAGTGATTGAACTTGTATATAGTTACATATTTGTTTAAATAAAACTTAAATTATGTCACACTTTCAATTTAAAAGTTTTTTTCCAAAGAAATATAACTACTAGTGTATTTGTATTTGCATATCCTCTGTTGTTGATAAGTTATGTCGCTTGTATAGATATTCATCTAAGATGTTTCTGGAAAATTCCTTTGGGTATGTTACCATACGATACTAGAACTCTTTCCTGTATGTGGTATTTGATTATGCTTTTATATTAGCATTTTTCGATTTTATAAACAATTTCCTCTAATTAATATCGCTCCTGCCTTTTTTTGTACATTCATAACTACTAATATTATATAACTACAGGGATTTCCCTTCTTAACTCTGTATGAAAAATACCTATAAACTCTCTTTCACAGTATTGCTCTTCCTATTCACATGCAAAACTGTAAGCTCTTAACAAAAGTGTAATGAACTATATAAACTATATTCTCGTTTTGTCGTCGCACAAAGTGTCTAGGCACCGCAACAACGCTAAGAGTAAGGGGCGTCACTCAAATCCTTACTCCATTTAGACTCTCTCCTAGACCAGTCAAGGGGGGTAGTCCCTAAGGTAAATGAATGAGAATAGCCTGTGAAACACAGGCTCTAGGAGACTTAAAGATGGACAACATGATGAATTTAGAACAAATCTTAGTCAACTGAGATGGATAGATTAAAATAAGACACAACCACAAGATAAAAATAATCATAGACAAGTGCCTTTATATTCAATTAACCATAGACAAAACAGAAACAAGTTATCCCGAGTAGTTTATAAATGTGGCAAAATTGATGATCATGATGATTAAATGTGAATGCTCAAAAATTTATCACACAAGCAATTAAATGTTGTGACAAATTATGAAATTTGAATGCTAAGCAATGATTCCAGATTTATAAACTACTCGGGATAACTTGTTTATGTTTTGTCTATGGTTAATTGAATATAAAGGCACTCGTCTATGATTATTTTTATTTTCATTAATAACCAAATCTAGAATAATTTATCACTCTCCAATAGTCAATGGTTTTAAAACATTAATCACCTAAAAATAGAGAAATCACTACCACGAAAGGACACCAAGGAACTTTAGATTAACAATTTAATTATTCCTTAGGCAATTTAATGTGGTAAAATGAAAAAATTAAATTTTTTAATGTGGCCAAATATAAAACAAATCAAAAAGGGTTAATAGATTGAAATTTTAATGGGCCATAGGCCACATTAAAAAAATTTAATGTGAAAGCGCAAATCCTCTTTTGATTTAATTCTTTTAGGAATTTTAAAGTCACATAAATGAAATTTTTTAATTTTTAGACTTTTTATGTTTTTAAAATTTTTTAAAGCAAAATCAAAAATAAAATAAAATAAAATAAAAAGGGAATCAAAATCAAAATAAAAAATCACAGGTAAAAATAAAAATAAAAAATAAAAAATGTGAAATCAAAACAAGACAAAAAATCAAAATCAAAAATCAAATTTTAAATCAAAACGAATCTAAAAAGCAAAATAAAATAAATCTAACTCAAATCCTAAACTAAACAAACGATAAAAATAAAAAATCAAATTTAAAATAAAATAAAAAAAGAATAAGTTAAACAAACTAAAAAAAATCAAATGAAACAAAAAAAGAACTAACTAAACTAAAAAAAATAAAACCTAAACCTAACCTATCGCATAAACAAAACAAATGAAATAAAAATGGAAATATGAATAAAAATAATCAAATCGAAAGGAAAAATAAAATAAATCTAATGTTGGAAATACTGAGAGGTCGGGTGAATCAGTATTTCTTTTTCCGACTATTGTTTTACCAATTAAAACATTTATATTCAGAACACAAGATGAACAACAAGAATAAATGTTTTTATTAATATAATCTTTGCAGAAAAATAGATACAATATATAAGTGGTTGCAATCAGTTGCCAAGCACCAACTTGGACTTAGGAGCACCAACTCCCAAGGACTTCAATCCTTTCCAGTTCCTAAGACAACAGTCCCAAAGACACCTATCCTTCCTACTTCTGAGGCATCAACCCCAAGGACTCCAATCCTTCTTACTCCTAAGGCACCACGCCCAAGGAATCCAATCCTTCTAGCTTCTGAGGCACCAGCCCCAAGGACTACAATCCTTCTTGCTTCTGAGGCACCAGCCCCAAGGGTTTCGACCCAATCTTTTCAAGGCACATTTGATAGTAATGTTCTGCTCTCAGAACTCTTCATTACTGAGTTCTGTTTGTTTACAACTTCACTGTAGTCTCCAAGATACAGCATCAATGACAGCTAGTCTTCTCATGAAAGAGTCTTTACAACTCTTCATACAGTCCACACAGAGTCCCCAATAGCCTTCATGCTCTCTGATAATGTCTTCACACAGCTTTAGTCAGTCTACTATTAGCTGCACTAAGCTCTGCATAAAGAACAACTTTATGTTCAAGCATCTGTTCTAATGTCACAGTGAATACTTCAGCAAGACTCCTCTGCTAGCTACTTCTCCCTTCAAAGAATGTTAGACAAAAAAACTTTTTTTCACTACATAACAGAGTTATTCTTCGCATTCCATTGTATACCTGATTAAATCATCATAGGTTTGAGTCTTTCACAAGGTGATACGATCAACACAAATGCTCATCCTTTGAGTGCCTCCTTTCCTGTTGGTCCTTCGGCCTTTTCTTGTTCTGTTGGACCCTCACACTGCCTCTGTTTCCTCTAGCTTATTTCAACAACATTCAACAGGTCTTTTGTTCTCTATTTTTCATGTTTTATTCGTTCCCCATGCCTCTGTCTCCTGGTTTCCTCTCTTCGCTAGCCCTTTAGCTTCCTCAACGCTCGCTTATCCTATCAGCTTCCTCCTCATTTGCTGTCATTTCCTCTGTGCTCACTTGCTTCTTCGATTTGTCGGCTTTCGGTTTCCTCTGTCTATTCGTGCTCACAGGACACGTTAATTCATGAGAGAGGGCCAAATATACAGAGAATACTTATCACCAGTTAAAACCTCTAACAGCGCTCCTTTTATCAATAATTATTTGACATACACGGGGCTTTACAATGTAATAGACATGCCACGTTCTATTGCGATCGCAACTAGCGTTAGTTCAGCCTCCTGAACTATCGGGACCGTTCATTAATGTATTTCTGCCTCCAAACGCTGCGCAAGCCAAAAATTCAATTACATAGGAAATATGAGCAAAAACAGGCAAAATGGCTAAAGGGCGGACTTCAAGAAATTTTATACCCGCATCTATACTATATTGGGTCCGCAATATAATCGCAATCGACGCTTGAAAGAGGACAGGGCTTTGTGTATCATTGCAATGGGCGGATGCGATACATTATTAATCCATAGCACAATGTTGTAGCGGGTCCACATGTATATGTATCACAATCGTGGGTTACCCTTGGCGGAGGTTCGATGCGACATCGCTAATCGCTATCGGCGATCGCAATGGACAGCTTGACACATTGTAACTCCCGCTCCCGAAGTGCCAATGCAATATAATATTATGTGCCAGACCCGATACGACTCAACGCTCCTGTGCATAAGGTTTCAAGTTCGCTTTCCGCCTCCAATAGTGTATTTTCCATACAGCGAATTCTTCCGCCTTCGATAGTGTATTTTCCTATATATATGCTTTGGCCCCCATTTGCGCCTCTGTTAGTGTTAAATGCATATATGTATGGTTTTTTGCGCCGATGGTGCATACAACCTATATATGTATGTTTATGTCGTCGATAGTGTAAATACATATATATACAAGTCTTTCTGCCTCCGATAATGTGAACGCACGTATATATATGTTTTTGCCGCCGATACATGTAAATGCATCCATATATATATGATATGTGCTCCCATAGTGTTATATGTGGCATATATGGCTCCGATAGCTCATTTGCATACATTGCTCCCTATAGCTCCCAATAGTTGTTAAATGCATGCATATATATATCTGCGCTCCGATATGCTCTCCGATGGCCCTGTTTGCGTCCTCTGTTTGCTTTGTTCTTCTTTGGCATATATATATGCTCTGTTCTGCTTGCTCTGTTTGCTCCTATAGCTCTGCTAAACTCTATTGGTATGATATATATATATATATATATATATATATATATGGCTCCTCCTGTAGCTCCTCTTGATTCTTCTTGGGCATGTATTACATGCAATGCTCCTTCGATATGGCTCCTCTTGCTCCAATGTGGCTCCTCTGGCTTGGCAATGTCTTTCAAAGACCTCCTCTTATACCTTGATGCCTTGATGGCTTCTGCCTTATCCGATATGCCTCTCTTGCTCTAATATCCTGTAATATGCTTCGATATGCCTCCTCTGGTAACTCCTCTTGCTTATGGCTTGGCTATCCTGATGGCCTTGCTCCTGTCTCTTCATGGATCTTCTCGGCTTCCCCTTGGCTTCATGTCATCCTCTAGTATCTAGAATATTGCCATACTGTCATCAATGACAACCTAGGTCAACATCTAATGCAATCTAAACCTAACCTAACGCATACGAATGAAATAATAAAAAGAAAAGAAATCGAAATGCTTGGGTTTGTTGTGCAGGTAGAGCTCGATGGTGGCAGAATGGAGAGAAGCTGCAGGTCGACAGAATGAAACAAGTGCAACTTTGGATGGAGGAGGGAAGGGCTGCCGGAAAAAGAGTATCACGTAGAGGAGGATGTAGGTAAAGGAGAATACGATAGTGAGGGCTCAGAATGGACGTGGGGGGTTGTTTGTTGCAAGTTAGGGCTTGGACGACGGTGAAGGATGGAGCTCGAGTAGGAGCGATGGTGGAGAGAGATGCAAGTTTGGCAGTCAACGAAAGGAGACAACAAAAAGAGATGAAACTTGGGTAGTAGATAGAGGATATGCAGCAATAAATGGAGAGGTGATTGCGTGCAGGAATAGGGAGCACAACAAGGAGAAGGGAGAAGCGATAAAATAAACGCAGAGATTAGGAGAAACCCCAAAATGCAGGCAGTAAAAAAAACATTCAAAAATTTCAGGAGGAGAAAAATGCAACAAAAATTGGAGGATCAGTATGACAGCAATGGTAGCCAAAAACCTAAGAAAATTTCCCAAAATTTTCTGATTAAAATGATATATTCTTCAATTTAAATTTTCCTTTCACAAAACTAACGAATTCCTCAAAAAAATTGAAACCCTTCAAACTATAAAATCTTTTGAAGAATATCCCTGCAAAAATGGTATTGAGGCCAAATCTCCCCCTCCATGGCCTAGATCTTCTTCAAATCAAACTTCTCTTTCAGATCTGCAACCCATACCTGCAAAAAAACAAAAACAAAAACACTCAAAACCCAGATATACAAATATAAATAAAACCCCAGAAACCCAAGAAAAATTACAGATCTATGTATCTAAGGAGTATGAGTCCAACTCCGCTCCTAAATCTAATAATCTAAGGCTCTCAACAACCAGATCTATCAATTAAGCCACACAAAAAATTAAATTTTTAAAGGAGGTGCTAACTCGAAACCCTTCGTGCATCACCAACAAACAAAAAAAATCTTACGATAAGCCTAGAGCTAATTTAGTCGGGCTCTTCCGAGAACACAGATCAGGTGTTGGCTAGTCCAACTGAAAATTTCCCATAACGCCCGAGGATCTAAAATTAAGATTTCCCTGCAAAACTCGATCCAGCCATTAAAAATAGAGCAAGAAAATAATAATAAAACTCAAACAAATAGAGATACCTGCTATTACGTTCAAAATTTAGATTATTAAACCCCAGAGACTAAGCAAGATACCTGTACTCAAATCACTCTTTAAAAGCTATCATCAATGGTTTTAGAAAAAATTATGCATGAAAACAACACATCTTATAGTATTCCCATAAATAGTAACACCGGCGGAATTTAGCCCCAAAGTCTTTCTTTATTATCCAAAAAAAGATTACACAAGAGCTTCTTGTTAAGCATACGACTCAAAGGTCGGATGTATCAACTGACAAATGACCTCCTATTTAAAGATAAATCCTCCAACAGCTAGTTCGAGTGATCCTCTTCAAAGCAATCTCAACCGTTGATGAAGATTAAAATTTCTTTTAATCTCATCCGTCGAAATATTTAAATATTTGGGGAAATTCGAAAATTTTAATTAAATGCATTTTAATTAACTCAAAAATAAAAATTTTGAATTAATTTCGCCAAAAAATTGACTTTGACTTAACCCCCATGGATCAAAGGTTTAAAATTGAGCAAAATAATTAATTTACTTTCGTCCCGAGAGTTTTTAAAATTTAATTTTTAAGAACCGACAAATTTAAATTTAACTAGGACCTAGAATTAATTAATTTTTTGGCTTAGAATTTTAATTAATTTTTGGCTAGAAAAATTAATTAATTAACCTATGAGGTAATAATTTTTTTTCCAACCCTCAAGACACTTTACATCATGATTTTCATATTTTTTACATCATAAGGGGAAAAACCCGTTTGCAATAGATCCTCATAGACTACCCATTTCTGCGACACATATAATTCAGCAAAGCAAGCAATTTGTAATAAAATAACCTAACCAAATAGTTAGGATTATTCCCAAATTACTTTTACATAGACTCAATCCAGAACATTAGGACTCGCTTAAGATCCTAGCAACAAAATCCATTCCAGCTTTGGGGTAAGGCTGAACGATATTAAAATAATGCTATTTAGTGATTAATACTCATTCTTATTAGTTGTTTCTATTTTTTATCTTTTTAGCAGTTTCTTAGAAGAAACTGGTTGTTTCTATTTCCTAATAAAAACTTGATGTTTCTATTTTTGTAAATATCTTTCTATTACTTATTGAGCTTCATTTTGCTCATCTAAATCATTTCAATTCATTCATTGATTATGGTATCAGAGCTTAGGTATTCTTCGAAATAATTTTTCATGATCTGAAAAATTTTGCTTCATTTCGAAATAGCTCTCTAGGAATCTGGATTTTTTTTCTAGGTGTCATAATTTCTATGTTGCAAGAGTTTTCATTCTGATTAGCGCAGTAATCTAAGGATTTTTCCGCTCCTATCTCCAATGCCTGAAGGATAAGTCGTGGTGATCAAACCGGCATAGCTAGAGCTGCAATTTCCACGCGCACAGAACCCTTTTTTGGCCATTATCATCTACAATTCTTCTTTTCATTAGCAGGAAGAGCAAATTGGTCATTCCGTGTGACCAGACGCTGGAGGGTATAGGAGAGCACGGAGAGGATTCGAGGGAGCTGCGACTCGAACGGGCATTCATATCCCTCCTTGACCTTGAGTCATCTGTCCTCCGTGGCCGCTCACTCTCGGCGAATCACCGTCTTTCAAATAGCTGGAACCAGTCAACACGCAGGCACACTCAATACTTCTACCTTTACGCAGGTATTTGAGACGCCAAAACGTCACTCGATTCTGTTCTCCAATCGATCCCTGGAGACGCCCGACACTGCCCTCCACAACTTCGAATGGTTGAAATCTACGCAGAGTTCCGTGACAGTTAGCTCAGGTTGCACCGAGATTTGAACTCGAGTTACTAGATCCAAAATCCGATTCAGATTTTGTGTTGTTAACCTGCAATTTAACAAATAATAGAGCTTATCGGAAGCTTTGGAATCGATTCAAACAATGAGAATACATGCCAAGGCATAAATAAAATAACACATGATCCTGCAATCTGAAGCTCCGCAGCGTATCTGGGTGCTTAAAATGTGAACAAAAGGATCAGGATTTCCTTGCGGATGCAATGATTTCGTGCACTGTACAAGGAAAACTCTGAGCTCGTTAGGCTTTGGGGCAGATTCAAAATCCAATATCTAGTCAGCACGTTTTTACATAACAGTCAGCCCACTTCAACGGTCGATTTGGCATTTTCTGGTCCCTGTATTAAAGCAGCGTTGTACGTGTTCCGGTGTTTAAGCGGGGATTTTGTTCCATGGTCAGCTTGTGAGTTTTTACCAAGGTATTCTACTATTTTCGAAAAAAAATTCCAGTTCCAAAATTGATGTGGGTTTTGTGATATCTCAACTGGGTAGCCGTTAGAATTTTCTGGGTGCATCATTTTCTGTGCCTCGATTTTTCGAGTTAGCAGATTTAAATTTTGTTTCCAGCACCTCTCAAATTTTGCCCGGTTCAACAAGCATCTGCATTGAAATCCGTGCCAGACTCCTTTGTTGTTTTTCGTGTCTTGGGAAACGTGCAGATGGCCTCACTAACAAATCTGATATTGGAAGGCGATCAGCGCTTTAATGGCACCAATTATAACATCTGGAAATAGAGAATGTTGACCATTTTTTAATATAGGCGCCTTAACCAGCTTGTTTTTGGCCAAGAGCTCAGACCTGATACAGCTAGTACTGATCAAGATAAGTTTGATGATCGAAATCGAGAGGCTGTTATGCTTCTCAAACTCTCTGTGACTGATGATCAGTTACCACAGATTCCTTCCGGCAAGACAGCTACCGAAATCTTGCAACATTTGAAGGAATAGCACGAGACATCCTACAAGAGCAGAACTCTCTTTCTCAAGAATCAGTTGTTCTCCATCATGATGGACAAACGTATGTCTTTATAGGAACATCTTAACAGGATTAAAGACATTCGAGATCAGCTCGAAGCCATTGGTCGGACCATGGAGGAAGAAGATATGGTAGTCATCACTCTGAAAAGTCTACCAAAATCTTATGAGCACTTCAAAGAAACACTCAACATTACCTCCACTAATGTTGATTTGAAGTTTCCGGAGTTATGCACCAAACTCATGCAGCAGGATCGTTGGAAACAACAGTTTGGTAGTGGTGCTTCATCAGCGTCCTCAGAAAATTCTTTTGCTACCAAATATCAGTCCTCTCAGTGCTTCCAGCGGAAAGGTTCTTCTCAAGTTTTTGATCCTGCTAGGAAGAAAAATGTGCAGTATAATCACTGTCACAAATCCGACCACATGAAGAAAGATTGCCGACAGAGGATTGCTTCTGAACAGAAGAAACAGGGAGGGCCCCATCAGACAGCGGATGTTGCAGAACATTCCGAGCAGACAGAATCTGCCTTTTACGCCTTTATGGCTAAAAGGTCTTCAAATCATGTCCCGTCTTCGGCCTAGTACATTAACTCTGGTGCATCACGCCATTTCTCTCACAGGCGTGACTGGTTTATTGACTTCTCACCTTTCAGTGATTCAGTAGTATTCGGCGGAGGTGAAGAGTACACAGTGGTTGGCAAAGGTACAGTTCACATCCAGTCTGCTAGGTGCACACTCATCTTCCTGAATGTGTACTATGTTCCTGGTATGGAAATTAATCTGTTGTCTGTCAGCCAGATTATGAGGAACTCTCCTCATCTTGATGTAATGTTCAATGCACACAAGTGCTTCATTATCGACAGGGACACTAGTCTTACGGTTTTTGTTGGCCTAGAAGATCATGGTCTATACAGGCTTCTTGACACTGGAGATTCTCCAGAAGTAGCTCTAGCAGCTCGTGTTTCTCCCAACAGCACTCTATGGCATCAGCAATATTGGCATCTAAACATGCAGTATCTCTCTCAGCTCTCTCGAGAGGGACTTGTGTCAGGGTTACCTGATATTCAAACTCAGCAGTTGGGAATATGTGACACCTGTCAAGCTGGCAAGCAACATCGGTCTTCATTCAAGGATGGAGAATCTTGGCGCGCATCTAAGGTACTACGGTTAATTCATGCTGATATTTGTGGTCCTATGCATACATCTTCTATTACTGGTTGCAAATATTTTTTGCTTATTGTAGATGATTTCAGTAGAAAGATGCGGGTGTAATTTCCAAAATATAAATCTGATGTATTTAGTATCTTTCAGAAGTTTAAATCCTTAGTTGAAATGAGTCTGGTTGTAATATCATAACTCTTAGGACAGATAACGGGGGGGAATTTTGTTCTTTTGCTTTCTCATGGCATCAAACGTCAGTTAACTACACCCTACACTCCTCAACAGAACAATGTTGTTGAACGTCGCAATCGTACGGTTGAGATGGCTCGTTCCATGTTACAACACGGGAATGTTCCGAACAAATTCTAGGCTGAAGCAGTATTCACTGATGTCTATCTTCTTAATCGATCACCTACTTAGGCGGTTAAGGGGAAGACTCCCGAAGAGGTTAGGTCTGGCTATAAACCTAAGATCAGTCACCTCAAAGTATTTGGCTCAGTTGCATATGTTTGCATTCCAACTGTTAAGTGCTCTAAGTTGGATTCCAAAAGCCAAAAACTCATGATGACAGGGTACAGTGATCATCACAAGGCCTATAAGTTGATAGATATAGCCACTGGTCGTCTTAGCTTCAGTGGTGATGTAGTATTTGATGAAGACAGAGAATTCTTTAAGTCTCCTCCTCCTGAGCAATGTTCTGAGAATCAGCCTCACAGTTTTCTTCTTCCGGTAGATCCACCTGATGGGAGGGATGATGCAGCATCAGTATTTGATGATGCACTACCTGAGCTTCCTCCGGAAAATAACCCTCCCTTTGCTGCTCCTATTGTTTCTGAGCCTTCTCCATCTCCTCCTGATATTGGTTCCTCTACTCTCCGACCTAAATGGTGGGCTAAAACCATTGGTGACCTCCAGGATAATGAGCTCCTTGAAGGTAGAACTTCTAGACATAAAAGCAAACAGTAGTATACAGTAAATTTTGCTCTTATGGCTACCCTGCACAGTATTTTTGAGCCTCAAACCTATTCAGAGGCTAAGGGTACACCTAAGTGGGAACAGGCTATGGAAGCTGAATTCCAGAGTCTTCAGAAGAATCATACTTGGACCCTTTCTGATCTTCTTGTAGGGAAAAAGCCCATTAGCTGCAAATGGGTGTATAAAGTGAAATACAAAGCAGACGGAACCCTAGACAAGTATAAAGCTCGCCTTGTTGCTCGAGGGTTCTCACAGAAGGAAGGCATTGACTATGAGGAGACCTTTGCTCCTACAGCCAAGATGAGTACCATACAGCTTGTCCTTGCCTTAGCAGCTCAGTTCAATTGGAAAGTCCATCAGATGGATGTAAAGAGTGCTTTTCTGAATGGTGACTTACAGGAAGAAGTCTACATGACGCAGCCTCTACGATTCAAGGTTGTCGGTCAAGAACAGAAAGTCTGTAGATTAGTCAAAGCACTCTATGTTCTAAAACAAGCTCCTCGGGCTTGGTACATGAAAATTGATCAATACCTCACAGATCATGGTTTTCAGCAGAGTCCATCTGATGCAAACCTGTATAACAAGCATACTGGTGATGGTATTTTGTTTGTGGTTGTCTATGTGGATGACCTTATCATTACTGGTAGCTCAACACATTTGATCCATGGGATTAAACAGGATTTGTGCAGCGCTTTTGATATGACAGATTTAGGAATTCTTCATCACTGTTTGGGGGTTGAAGTCTGGCAGACTAAGAACAACATTTTTCTCTCTTAGTCCAAGTATGCCAGAAATCTTGTGGACAGATTCTGAATGCAGGATTGCAAACCTACCACGACTCCTATGGAACCAGGGCTCAAACTTTCAGCTCAGTCATCCTCACCCCTTGTGGATGAAACTTTATTCAGGCAATTAGTGGGCAGCCTCATCTACCTTACTGCCACTAGACCTGACATCAGTTTTGCAGTGAGCTACATTTCCGGCTTCATGTCAGCTCCTAAGGTTGATCATTGGATAGCAGCGAAGCGTGTGCTACGTTATGTGCATGGCACTACTGATTATGGACTTCTGTACACTCGAAGTTCCGATCCTATACTCAGTGATTACACTGATTCCTAATAAAAACTTGATGTTTCTATTTCTGTAAATATCTTTGTATTACTTATTGAGCTTCATTTTGCTCATGTAAATCAATTCAATTCATTCATTGATTAAAGGAAAACTCTGCCGACCATCCGAGAATGGATCGGTGAGACAAAAAACCTCCCAGAATGGAGATCGTCACTAGAAAAGTAGGTTTACCTAGGTCGTTACATACATGATGCAGATCTGTTGAGATTATTCACATTATACACATGCGGAAAGGGTTTACACAACATCTGGAAGTCAAGCTGATGATGATAGCTAGACAGAACGGAAACATCGATAAGTGCTATCCCTTTTGCGAAAAAAGGGGTGTACTACTATGGGTCGTTGACACGTAGTGGTCAACATTTGACTCTACTTGGGGACATGTTGTTGCATTGGAGGAACGTGAGAACCTAGAATCTGCATCCACGCAACACACTATAACATAAGTAGTGTCCATCCAAAAATCATTATATAACGTTAAGAACAGGAAAGATATAAGCTCTTCATTTATTAACTATCCTAATAACATGAAAAACATCTACCTACAAAAATAAAATACTGAAATAAAACGGTGTAGGGTTAGGAATACAATACAAAGGATGCCCCATGGCATTAGATGTGTTCAATGTAGTGCATGCTAAGCATTTGCCTGCTTTCAGGCAAATCTGTTGGTTGTTTCTCAAATGTGACATGTCCAATCCTGCATATGGTAGGACTTTTTCCTATCCGAAAATCAAGTTGCCCACGGCCATCTGATACATCAAATCGCTTTCTCATTCTCTTTCTCTTGGGCTTTTTCTTTGTGGCAGGTTGTATCACTGATGATGTGGAACATTTTGCTTGAAAACTCTCAAATGAAGTATGTAAGATATGCGTGAAATGCATTTCTTTATTCTGTGTATGCTCTGTCAAGAATGATGGATCAGTCTCACAGGTGCCATGAGTTATAACTTGACCTTTTTTAATTTCTTCTTTGATCATGTCATTCTTAGTTAAATCTTCATTGATGGAGTTAATCTCTTCCTCGATATATTCACAACAAGACAGGACCTGTGATTTCCTCTCTTCCAGCCTCTTATGTAATGAACTCATTTCTCTGACATGCCTTACTATTAACTTCGCTTAATTGAGTTCAATTTTCACGAATCTTTCTTGCAAAGTGACATGATTAGCTTGCATAGTCTTTATTAGATTCTAAATAATGGACATTTGATTAGAATAATTAACTTCCATTATTTTTTATCTTTTTTCAATGATATCTATTCCTTATGTATTTATGACACATGGTACTTGCCTTTTCTCTATGGCCAACAATCTGTTCTAAGGAGATATCTGATCAACTTCCATGTCCTTTATAATTTTATCATTCTTTGTTTTCATAGCCATGAAGCAGTTTTCCATATAGTTTATCTCTTTCTTATGATTTGCTTGCATGGTAGCTAATTGATTATTATAATCGAATCTCACGATGGTCATTTCTTCATCCATAGTTGACAATCTGTTCTGAACCGAACTTATTTCTTCTTGATAATTTGCTTCCATGGCAGTCACTTGATTTGAATGATTGAATTCCATGATCGTCATATTTTCCTCTAGGGCTAATAACTTGCTTTCCATAGAATTAATTTCCTTGGCATGATCAGATGTTAATCTTGCTTGATTAAGTTCAATATCTTTAATAAGTTGAGCTTGATTAACTTCTGCATTCTTGCTTACTTGAGCCTGATTTAATTGTATGTCTTTAACCATTTGAATTAACTCCTTGAAACCATTTTCAACTTCTATAGTTTCCTTTACTTCAGCTTTCGCTTTGACTTTGTCTTTATCTCCATATATATCTTCAAAGGCATCAACGATTGATTGCAAAGAATCAAAAGTGTTATTAGGGAAATTAACAAACCAATCTAAGGCATATCCAAATAAGGTAAGAAAGAAAATCTTCATCTTCACATCTTCATATTTAGAATATCGGAGATACTTGCTTATACAAAGGTTGACATTCTGAAGGTGAGTTTCTGCAATAAAAGCATTGTTAACTTGAAAAGGACGAAATTCATCGATGGCGTCACCAAAAAAAGAAGGATAACTATGCGAAGCTCCCTGAATATTAATAAAATCACAAGAAAACAAGTCATAATCCGTTATGACTTGCGTAACGGGAAAAAGATGGGCCAAATGGATACCAGAGGGAGAGATCCCTACTCAAGAAAATCAAAACATCTACAATAAGCGAGCTTCTAGCAGAAATTCTTGTAAGAAATGGAAGAAGTGGAGTCACCACTTGAGCATGAATCTCTCACAAAGTTTCCAAAGGTGAAACCGAAAAGTTGATGGATGGAGGCAGATGGATATTCAAGGAGGGCTCCTTGTCTAGAATTAAATGAATGAATAAATGGAGTCACCACCCAAAAAAAAAAACCAACTAGAATGTCCAGGTGCAGAAAGTGAAGATGAAAGGATTAGAGAGAGATGACGAGAGTTAGGATGGTGAGAAATGAAGAGATGAAATGACGCCAAAAAAATGATATGAAATGTCGTAAAGCCAAGGTCCAGTAAATTGGTCCTTGGTGGCAATGCCAAGAAGTATTGGCTTTGTTGGCTCGAATGAGAGATGAGAAATGAGAAAAATGTTGATGAAATGTCGTGAGGACCAAGGACAGAAAAACTCTATCCCAACAACGGCGCCAAAAAATGTTGTACTGCTTGACGGGCTAATGAATGGTGGAAAAGATTAGATGATTAGAAAAATGTCGCGAGGACCAAGAAAAACTATCCCCAGCAATGACTGTAGGAATTTACAGGGTAAGTTCCTCAAATAAAACACCAAAGGACACCACTCACAAACAGATCACAGATCAATACACCAGTATTCTTAACGTGGTTAAAACCCTCAAAGAGGGAAACAGTCCACGGCCTGAGCCAACGCGGCCACTTTAGGCAATTTATTAATAAAAGAAAGAAAATTTACATAAGTTTCTCTCGTGAACGGTAACTCTACAAATGACCCTCCATGCTCTTTAAATAGAGATCATGGACCAATCGGGTATTAAGCCATAGATCAAGTGTCGGTAATACCGAGGAGAGAATGAACCGTCGAATCACTACATGTCTAGAACATATCGTGACCGTCAGATTGTAAGTTACAAATGTACATAGTAAAGAATCACAATTTACCCAACTCTACACTAAACCAAGTTATACTTAACTATTCCCGTTGTGTCGCTATATCCTAACATCCTCCCTTAAGAACAATTGGGATAGGATTGAAGGATGTACAAATATGACACAATAGGAGAAGGAAAGAGGCATTAGAACCTATCCCACCTTAGTGACAGCTTCCTGAACTCCAACCATAAATTGAAGTTTAGTAAACTTCGCCTCTGTGAGAGCCTTTGTAAATATGTTTACAACTTAATCATCGGTTGAACAATATTGCACTTCAAGAACACGGTCATGAATGAGCTTTCTGATGAAGTGCATGTGTAGTTCAATGTGTTTGTTGCGCTAATATTGGACTGGATCTTTGCATAGTTGAACGGCACTTTGATTATCACACCAAAGTGTAGTCGGATTTTGTTGCTAAAAGCCAAACTATGACAAGATCTGACAAAGCCACAGAGCTTCCTTACTAGCTTCTACAAGACCACGATACTCTGCTTCTACTGAAAAATGAGAAATGGCACTTTGTTTCTTACAAGCCCATGTAATAGGTCCAGAACCAAGAATGAAGACATAACCTGCAGTAGACTTCTGATCATTAGGGTCACCAGCCCAATCGAAATTAGTGAAACCAACCAATAGAGGAGATGTTTCTGCACTATAATGAATCCAAATTGAACTGTACCTCGAACATAACGAAGTATTCTTTTAGCTGCTTTCCAATGACTTTCATGTGGGTTTTGCATAAACCGAGCAATAAGGCCAATAGAAAAGGAAAGGTCGGGACGGGTATAGGTCAGATACAAAAGTTTTCCTACAAGTTGACGGTATAAGGTAGCATCAACTTCAGGGGCAGTACAAGTGATTGAAAGCTTGGCTCCAGACTGAAAGGGAGAAGAGGTTGGCTTACAGTCTTCCATGTGAAAGTGGCGTAGAAGATCACAGGCATACTTGGACTAGGAAAGGGAAATACCTTCTTAGGATTGCAAGACTTGAAGCCCAAGAAAATAAAGCAAGTGTCCTAAGTCTATCATTTCAAACTACTTTTTAAGGCTAGACTTCACATGGTTTATAAGGTTGGGATCACTACCAATAAGGATAAGATCATCAACATAAAGAACAAGCATGATAAGAGACTTACCCACTTTCTTGGTGTAGACAATATTGTTAGAATGACACCTAGAAAAGCCAGTATCTAACAGAAAGCTATCCATTTTGGCATACCAAGCCCTAGGGGCTTGCTTGATACCGTAAAGGGATTTCTTAAGCCGACATACAACGTTGGAGTCCGTTTGTATAAAACCAGAAGGTTGTTCCATATAGATTTCTTCATGGAAGTCCCCATGCAAAAAGGCAAATTTAACATCCATCTGATGGACTTCCCATTTGAAAGTGGCAGCAAGGGAAAGAATAAGACAAATAGAATTCATTTTGGCAATAGGGGAGAAGGTTTCAGTATAGTCAATGCCTTCAACTTGTGAAAAACCCTTAGCAACAAGACGAGCTTTATGTTTATCAACTTTTCCATTTGGTCCATACTTGGTTCTGTAAACCCATTTGCATCTAACAAGTTTTCGTCCCTTTGGAAGAGGAACAAGATCCCATGTATCAGTTGCCAATAATGAATGATATTCTTCATTCATAGTTGCATCCCAATCTGGATGGCTTGAAGCTTCTGCAAAGGTGTCAAGATCATAATTCACTGAAGCTTGAGCCAGTAAAGAAGAGGCTATATTGAACTAAGAACGTGTACGTCGTTGATCTATAGGATCACCTGCAAGAGCACCTGCTGCATCTCGAGTACCACAGACCCATTTTGGAAGCTGAGGAGCTGAAGGAGGATCCTGAGAAGGTGCGGGAGGATTGTCATCCTCGTTGTCATCATCTGAAGAAGAAATATTTTTAGAAGTAGAAGGGATAGAGAGAGGTGGCACATCCGCCGAACTAGGCTCGTAGGCCGATATATTTTCAGCAAACTTTACATCTCTTCTAATGATAACATTTTTGGACTTAAGTGGAATAAGTCTATATCCTTTTACATCTTTAGAATATCCAACAAAAACACATTTTTCACTCTTAGCTTCTAAGGCTTTATGTTTCTCATCAGGAATATGGGCCCATGCTTCACTTCCAAAAACACAAAAGTGACTTACATCTGGTTTAATTTGGCTCCATGCTTCTTCAGGAGTGATATTCTTTAAAACCTTAGGAGTGTGATTTACTATGTAATTTGCATAGTTAATTGCCTCTACCCAAAAATTAAGACTAAGTCCTTTAGATTGAAGCATACAATTAGCCATTTCCTTTAGCGTGTGATTCTTCCTTTCAGCTACACCATTTTGTTATGGAGTATATGGAATATTATGTTGCATTTGAATTCCATGCTCAGTGCAAAAGTTGATGAATTGGTTGTCAACATATTCTCCGCCATTATCAGATCTTAGCTTAAGAATTTGATGTCCAAATTATTTCTCAACAAAGACCTTAAAGGCCAAGAACATGTTAAATACTTCACTCTTGAGTTTTAAGAAGTATACCCAAGTGCATCTGGAGAAATCATCAATGAAAGTTAAGAAATACTTATAGCGAAAGAATGAAACAACTGGAAGTGGACCACGTAAATCACTATGCACAAGCTGTAAAGGGGTTGAGGCGTGCCAAGAGGCACGTTTTTCAAAACTATCACGATGATGTTTTCTGAGTACACATCCGGAACAAACACCATCTCTACAAGATACCATAGGAAGACTTGTCACCATATTTTCTTTACATAGATTTTGAAGGGAGCGATAGTTTAAGTGAGCAAATCGCTCATGTTTGCTCACTTCACTATTATGAGCAACAAATATCGAGGGAAGAGTTGATGACCCAAAGTTGTTAAACTTATACAACCTTGTAGAATCATTAGCAATGTCAATAGCTAAAATCTGTCTAGGATCTCTTAGGTCCTTAATTACAACATCATGAGGTGAAAATTCAACGATTTTACCTTCACCTGAATGAGTTATCTAATATACAGATATAAGGTTGCAAAATAAGGTTGGAACACATAATACATCATTAAATTGACCATTGTCTCAATGAATAGTTTCAGTCCCTACAACACTAAGAGATTTATCATCACCAACATATATATTTTTGGTGTTACAATCATTTAAAGAAGAAAACATGGCTTTGTTTTTTGCCATGTGATAAGAAGCTCCAAAATCAATGAGCCACTCATGAGAATGAGAAGAAGAAGATACATTTAGTGCATAACCAAACCGAGATGCTTGACAACCACATGCAGAAAGTGTTATTCCTGAAGATGAAGTTGAAGTTGAAGTTGAAGAATGCTCCAAATGGATGTTAAGCTTCCTTCATTGCTGCTTCCAAGGCTTCCCTCTTCTTAAAGCATTTGGATTCTAAGTGGCCATTTCGATTACAAAAGTTGCAATGTCTGTCAGTGTTCTTCGCTTTTTTTTTATTTGCCTTACCATTTTGTTGAATTGATTTTTCATTTTGAGACTGAAATTGCTTAGGACCCTTGTTTGGTTTAAGACCATTATTTTTAGGATATTGCTTCTCAAGATTCTTTGAATTTGGTTGTTGCTGGGCGGCTAAGGCTTTCTTAGAAGAGTTTCCAAGATTAAGAAGACAAAGATGTAAGAGGTTTTCTTGTTCTCTTATTAAAGAATCACAAAAGGCATCAAAAGAGGGGAGCTTGTAGTCTTGCCCTTGAGAAATCAAGGCTTCTCTAATAGAATGGAAGGTGGAAACAAACACAAAGTAGGTTGGTCCCAACTTAGTAAAAATGGAATAGATAAGGCTACCATCTTCTTTCTTAACCTTAACACCTTCTAAGAGAAGTCTAAGGGTCTTGAACTTGGACAAAAATTCTTCAATGGAAGAAAAATTATCGGGGTCCTACGTAAGCAACTCATTTTCAAGTTGATGGGCTCTAATTTCATTTTTAATTCCAAAAACTTTAGTGAGATGTTTCATTGCTTCATTAGGGGTATCAAGTTCTGCGATATGGAATCTAAGGTTTGGAGAAATAGACATCCCTATTATCCCGCGTGCTTAATCTTGCCTATTTTCCCATTTGGCTGCCTTATCTTCATCTTTAGGTTTAGTTTCTTGGCCTGAGGCTATTCTATAAAGACCTTTACTTCTAAGTAAATCTACAATGTAGGACCACCATTGGAAGTAGTTGGCGCTGTCAAGAATAACTTGGCATGGACTTTCCATTTTAATAGAAACTGAAGGTGTAGATGCTAAAACTAAGTGTTCCAATGGAAAGATCTCGAAAAATTAAGCTGATTAAAAAAAACAGCGTCCGAATGAAGAAATTATGGCTTTTTGAAGAAAAGTTGTTGAAGATGCCGACGAAGTGCGTGAATGTGCGAAAATGAATGATAACGTGGCCACTTCAGGCAATTTATTAATAAAAGAAAGAAAATTTACATAAGATTCTCTCATGAACGATCACCCTACAAATGACCCTCCATGCTCTTTAAATAGAGATCATGGACCAATCAGGTGTTAAGCCACAGATCTAGTGTCAATAATACAGAGGAGAGAATGAACCGTCAGATCACTTCATGTCTAGAACATATCGTGACCGTCAGATTGTAAGTTACAAATTTACATAGCAAAGAAAGACACTTTACCTAACTCTACACTGGACCAAGTTATACTTAACTATTTCCTATGTGTCGGATTATCCTAACAACAACGCCATAAAATGTTGTCACACAAAGTGTCTAGGTACCGCGACAATGTTCAGAGTGAGGGGTGTCACTCTAATCCTTACTCACTCCATTTAGACTCTCTCCTAGACAAGTCAAAGGGGGTAGTCCCTAAGGTGAATGAATGAGAATAGCCTATGAAACACAGTGTCTAGGAGACTTAAAGATGGACAACTTGATGAATTTAGAACAAATCTTGGTCAACTAAGATGGATAGATTAAAATAAGATACAACCACAAGACAAAAATAATCATAGACCAATGCCTTTATATTCAATTAACCATAGACTAAACAGAAACAAGTGATCCCGAGCAGTTTATAAATGTGGTGAAATTGACGATCATGATAATTAAATGTGAATGCTCAAACTTTATCACGCAAGCAATTAAATCCTGTGAAGAATTATGAAATTTAAATGCTAAGCAATGATTCCATATTTAAAATGATTTTCATTAATAACCAGATCTAAAATAATTTAACATTCTCCAATAGTCAATAATTTTAAAACATTAATCACACCTAACAATAGAGAAATCTCTACCATGCAAGGACATCAAGGAACTTTAGATTAACAATTTAATTATTCCTTAGGCAATTAATTTAATGTGGTAACACAAAGAAATTAAATTTTTTAATGTGACCAAAATTAAAACAAATCAAAAAGGGTTAATAGATTGAAATTTTAAGGGAACGCTGCTACCAGGTCAGTGGTGTCAGTTCTGCAGTATGGGCAGAACAGGCAAATAAGCAAAAAAGGGAGTTACATGGGCAAGAATAGTAAAAATAGAGTTGGCTCTGATACCATGTCAGGCCAGGAGGTAACTCCTCAAAAATGAGATTGTATATTCATTTAGGTTGTTCATTATTATATACATGAGGGAGTGACTGTTGAGTTTCATCTCTCGATGACTCTCCATTTTCTCTATTATTTATTTACATTATTTACAGTTGTTCACCCAATCCCTATGATTAGGTGTCAACAATATGTCAATGAAATAAAAATAAAAACCTTATGACCCCAAGGTTACTTCATCCCTAACACATTCCTAACAAAAAATGGGAAGAGATTTCGATAGACTTCATTGAAGGATTACCCATGTCTAATGTAAAGGATAAAATCTTTGTTGTGGTTGAAAGATTTGTTAAGTTTCTAATACCAGCCAGATTTATTTTCTAACGGCAATTTAATTTATCCCTATTTATTATTTATTTACCCAAATAATAATTGAATCACCGAAAAATAAAATAATTGGTATCTTTAACTTCTAGAATTAAAATGTGCAGCGGAAAAAAACCAGAGAGATTAGTCACACATTGCAAAATTTATTAACCCACAAACAATTCTCTCACATTTGATTATCTAGATAATATGGGTTTTTCAACCCACAGAAATACAAGAAAAATACAATTTGGAACTTGCAACTTGGCTCCCTCAAAATGAATTAAGCCTAGGTAAATCGACCTCAAGGAAATTTGCCTCCAAATGAAATCACTCTTAAGAAATCGGCCTCTTGTTATCAAATATGCGCCCTTCAGCAACTCGATCTGTGCCCTTCCACTAATGGGCACTGGAAAAAACCCAGCACTCCAGCAACTCAGCCTCCTCCAGACACACTCAATCTCCTTCCAACAACTCGGCCCTACAATCTCCTCCAAGTCGGCCCTACTATGTTCGCTCAAACCCACTCGCACTTCTCTTATGAGCACTGGTCACCAAGCCACTCACACTGCAAAGAGAATCACTCTCTCTTGTGATGTCCCACTCACACACTTATGCTCTTCATTGTGTCTTCACCTCCATCACAAGTCTCCATTAATAATCTTCATTGAGTCCAAATCTCTAACCCCAATCTCCCCTTTAGAAACATCTTGAATCTTATTTCTAGAAACATCTTGAAGATTCCTTTTAGAAACATCATGAATCTTCCTTCTAGAAAGGACTTGAAAATTCCTTCTAAAAACATCTTGAAGATCAATGGTTGAAATTATTTCTGTCACTTGAATAATTAAATTATTTATCCCTAGAAAATAACTCAATAGTCCACAATAATTAATTTACTTTAATTTGTGTGCTTTTCCTAAGTTAAACTTAGAAAAGAAGACATAAATCACTAGAAGAGGGAAATAATGTCTTCCACATACTGAGACACCAAGAAATTGTAGAAGACCTTATGATGCTAGTGACATCAACACTCCCTCCTAGCAAGGAAGGGGTTCTCCACCACCCCTAGCTTATCTCGGTACTTCACAAACTTTCCCTTCACTAGAGGCTTTGTGAGAACATGCACCAAGTCTAGTATACCATTAGACCTAGTCCTACTATGAGGATCGCATTCTTCGCTTGCTTGCCAAGTGCACACCCTTTACCCCCAAGTCAGGCCAATGCTCGAAGATACCAGCTGAAATCTCAATCATTGTGATGAAAATCACAAGCTGGAACCTCATACAATACTAACCCCGTGAGGGGCTAGACCCATTACATAAGAACATGATGTAGCACATCCAAGACATACAAGTAAACCAGGACCACGCCATAATGAGAGAGCATGCTCCCAGATGCTAATAAATATGTAACCAAGAGGTGATCAACAAGGCAAGCACGTGTGAGAAGACCACCAAACCAACAAGAAAAATCATCCAACCAAGAAGAACTGAGGCTCCCCCAACCAAAACCCTCCATCCCCAAGATCCTCCACTACAAAATCAGAGCCCACTACTTCACCCGTAAAACAGGGGAATTGACAGTGGCTGCATTTATATTAGTGGTTAAATATGTAATGTTGTTTGGACTTCAACTTTTTACTCTGACCTTAGCCAACTAACACAGTTAATGTATGCTGTACAGAGTAGGACATCTTTGTTATAATAACAATGATCATCTGATATTGTTTAAGTTTATATTAAATTAGTTGAAAAATAAATCAAATTTTATGAAAGTTTTAGTGTCCATTGATCTTGTGCCAAGCTTTTCGTGAGTCAATGATTTCAGACACTGGCCAAGTAATCAACAAGTCAAAGTTCTGCAACAGTGCTTCAGATATTATGTTATTACACAAAAGTTCAGTTTAATCATAATGACTTCAATTATTAGTGCACATTATAGTAATTACTTCTCTTGTTAGATTGCATTATTTGCAGGTAATCAGAAAATATTACTACACGCAAACTTTTACTCAAACTAACATCTTATCCAAGTGAATACCACTGATGGCATAGTATTTAGCAGATAGCCTTTACAAAATTCTGACAAGGAAGCTTGAGGCCTGCATAAAATATTAAAACATGGGAAACAATATCCAACCCTATTTAGTAGAAATGTGTTTGTTTTCTCAAGATGTAGGAAACAATGATATTATTAATCATCCACTCTTATGGCTTATGCAAAATTTCAGAAGCATAACCTAAGATCCTAAGTACTTCAAATAAAAATATGACGATGAAAAATACCAAAAGATGGAGTCTGATGAGCATGAATTTAATTAAAAACCTATTAGATCCATGGCAAGAAACTTACAGAAGGCATTCCTGTCATGCACTGGGCTACCACATATCCAGTAGCACAGATTGCTCCATGACTATCCTCAAATCTGCAAAATCAAGCAAGCCATTGCTAATAACCAAAAGTTGTTTTTAAGCAGGTGCAGTGTCCAATTCTGAGCAACACATTAGCATATAACTTATAACACATCCTGCACAGAGAACTTCAACTAACCTGACTTTGTTGAGAACTTTAAAGGTGGAGCAAAGTTCGTGAATCAAAACAGATGCTGAAGAAATTGATAAGGCTGAACAAGTAATACCCAATAAACGAGATATGGATTCCCGAGTATCAGCGTCTATGTGACCTAAGAATTGTCTAAGCCATGGAAGACGTTCAGCATATCGTGAAGCAATCATCTGCAACTCAAGAAACACAACACCTTATATGTATTAATAGAATGGCATGAAATTAAAGTTAGTTAATCAGGACGAAGTCATATTTTGACAATAATACATTCTCTAACTAGGAATATTTCAATTTAATAGATCAAACCTGAGGATGCCGAGAAGCAACATTTAGTAACCCCTTTGAGGCAATTGCATGCAACTCAACAGATCCTTCATATGCCATAGCATGCTCAAGTAACAAACATAACAAGATCACTGAATCAGCATGCTGTGGAGAATTTCCTCTAGCAGCTAATGAAGCCTGATGACAGTCAGCCTCATAACATTTCTGCAGAAATCTGATCATTGCTACATACATCTTTGGTGGGAATAAAAGCTTGCGTTCTCCAATCTCCGAAACTTCTAGAACCTGTGGCTGATACTTTGATATATAATCTAGCATTTCCTTCAATGGAGGATAGTTGTCTGGTACAGATTGACTAGACTGGTTGACAGTTCTGTCAACTTGTTTTTGTGGGAATAAACCCTCAAGGGCCATCTCCCTGTAAACTTGAAATATTTAAAAAGAGCCTACTTTCTGAGAAAAGATCAAGCATATATATATGCATTCCAAACAGGTGTAAAACAGACAAATTTATAAAATAGGCAAAATAATTAATTATGCTAAAAATACATGCCAAAAATAACATGTGTAAAACAGATAAATTTATAATATTGCCAAAATAATTAATTATACTAAAAATACATGCCAAAAAATTTAAATCAGAAAAAGACGAAATATAAAGAATTTACAGCGTGTTGAATGACTGAACTAGAGTCAATAGAGGAAGTCAAGATGAGAAGTCAATCCTACCTCAATAGTTGATGCTTAAAGATCAATGTTATCAGAACCAGACCGGTCATTGAACCAGTCAACCCAAAAAATGTGAACAGGACCAAAACTGGGAAAAAAACCGGTTGACCAAAATATGCATAAATTTTGGTCAACTACCAAAATTTATGATAAGAGTACCACAAATATACAAAAAAAAATTGTATTCTTTCTTGAGTAATACAATATTTGTGGTACTCCTATAAATTTTGGCTGTTGATCAAAATTTATGTATATTTTGTCAATCGTTTTTTAGGTCTGGTTCTAACAATATATTGGTTCACAATGTTATTTTTTGGAACCGGACTGGAACCAGGAAAAAACCAGTTGATCAAAATGAAAACCAGTTTTTTGGTTAACCAGTTTTTATAGTGTGTAAAAGTAAAACTGCAATTTTTACTTTTGGTTTTCTATTTCCAAATGAAAACCAGACCAAAAAACTGGTTGACCAAAAAATACATAAAAATTCAAATTTTGTAAATTAAAAATGAAATAAAATAAAAACATATATATTCTTGTGCATTAATATGAATCCAAATCAATATAAACAAATATGTAAAGTTCATCATATTTATAGCAAGGGTTCATATAACCAAAATAGCACTGAGTGCAATCCATCTTTGAACCAAAAGATACATCAACACAGAGGCTCTAATGACCTCTACAGTCCAAAAAATCATGCTTCAACAAATAACTACATATCATCCAAATCATTGCCTATGTTGGGATCTCCATCATCAATATCAACCTATAAGCATTAAAATAAGGTAGAAGAAGGTTAGCATTCCAAATCAGTGATTTGCTTGATTTGCTTGAGTGAAGGGTTCATTTTTACAAGGGTCGCGACGCAGGAGTACGTATACGTATATAATCTAGGGTACAAGGGTTTCACTAGAGGCGAATAGCCACGTTTCACTAAGATTGTAACTTTTCAAAAAGAAAAAAAAATTATAAATATATATAGGAAAAAAAAGTTTATAAAAAAAAACAAACAAACAAACAAAAAAACAAAATAAAGTTAAAAGAAAAATTGTAAAAACAGAATAGAGTCTAGGAAAAAAAATTGTTGAGATATATATATATATATATATATATAAATTAAATTAAATTACCAAGGAAGATTATCAAGTCAAAAAAAATGGAGCCTAATTCAAAAATAATGAAGGAAGTAGTCAAGATGAGTCCCACATAGCAGTCATTATTATGGACTAAATGTCCAAGTTGTCTAGATGAAATTGGATATACATATATTCAAAAAAAGTGCAATTTATGTTGTCCAAGGTGTGGAAGAATGACAAGTTAGAACAACTTCAACACACAATATTGAAGTGTTGAAAAGTGTAACTAGGTTTGGTCTTCATAAAGACATGTAATTGTGATTTTTGTAAATGATGAAAATAAGAGAATAAAATTATTATTGTAAGACTTGCTTCATGGGTTTCATAAAAAAGGGATTTATTCAGATGGCTTCCATTGAGAGCCTTAGGATTTGTCATCAAAGTCAAAAAAATTAATGTCATGTATGAAGAGCTCTTCTTGAGCATGTGTCAAATATATAAGAGTCTAGTAAAGTCTCTTGAAGCCCTGCCAAGACAAGCACAGTCCTCTTCAACTCGGCCTCCAAACAAATGAAAGTAATCATGTCGGCTTACCTATTTAAGAGACACACCTATTCGATGCTCAAGTCGGCTTATTTTATAGTCGAACTACTATATATACAAGGGTAGGCTCTTGGCATTTACACAGTCAGAATTCAGACATCTATCTCTGAAATTTTCGGATGGGTAGAACAGAGAAAGGCTCGGATCTCTAATACAATAAAGACAGTTTGGATGAGGCAGCAAAGGGATAACAAGGAGTAATAGAGGGCCAGCGAAATATAGTCTAGGAATGCACAGTTCAGATCTCCACAGTTCAGATCTCTTTGAAGCTCAGTTCATAGTGGCAGCAAGACAAATTCGGATATGATCATAGTTAAGAAGTTCGGATCAATTTCTAAAGGAAGATGAAGGGACAGCAAGATTCTACATTACTATGAAGAGTCTCTCTATCTAGGTATCTCAACAAGTGCAGAAAAGCAGTATTCGTGACATAGCAGTTTGTTGGTGATACTGTTATGATGAGGTATCATCTTAGTTATATGGGCTCGGTAAAGGAAACAATGTTGTCAAGGCAGTGATGAAGATCTCGGTATCAAGGCAATGATGAAGATCTCGGTGGAAGAGGAGTCAAGAAGAGGATTGACTAGAGAACGGGTGTCTTGGTCTTGGAGTGGCTAATAGGTCAAGGGTCTTGGTCTTGGCTTCATCAATTGGAATCTCTATAAGAAGAATTTGTGCGGGTTTTCATCTCAAAGAGTGAAAGGTTTTGGCCTTGGCTGATAACCTACATTCTGTGTCTCTTGTCTATTTTATGTTCATACATTGGTTATTGTTTGATGAAGAAGAGCACTAATAATCTAAGAAGAACAAGATCCTAATCTAAAGAAGTAAAAAGCATTCACAATCAGTTACTAATCGAAGAGAAATCACCTAATACTAATGCCCTAGATTTCTCAACGTGGTTTGAGAGCTAAGGTGTCAAAATCAAGGAAAGGCATCTTATCAAGGGACACTCAAGGATCGAATCTCCAGAAAGGAATCAAAGCAGAAGTTGAAGGATCTACATTATAGAATCAAACCCTAGATCAAAAAAGAAGTCTACTTAAAAAGAAGTCTTGGGATCATCAAATAATCAAGGCCAAAACCTTATTTCTACTCAAGGCGAATAAATCTACAAATCAAGGCAACTAGAAGTCTACACCAGCAAGAGTGTTGGATCCTATAGTCTTTAGCAAAACACCACAAAGACCCTCATCAAGATGAAGATATCTTTAAAGCAAGGCAGCCCAAAGTATAAAGATGACATCATCTTGGAGATCCTTGAAGCATTTCTGATTTACATTCATTCACTACCAAAGAAGTTGAAGTATCTTGAAGGCGAGAAGGCACTATCATATTCAAAAGCTATAAGGCAATCTCCCCATCATTGCAGCAAGGATCCCCTCCATATCCTTGAAGAAAATCATCCAAGGAAGCATCAAAAACATCCTCATCAATCACCATCAACAAAGGAAGCTAGATCTAAAGGCGTTGACATCATAAAAGGAACAATCTCCTTTATTGAAGAAGGGTTTTTCATTTGGAAAAAGATCATCCAAAAGGAGCACTAATACATCTTATCCTTGTCAAGTAAGTATCTTTCATTCTATAACCAAGTTTGGTAACATGACTTCGTTTTGCAAGGAGATCTATAAGTTGGTTGGGTCATCGAAAATTCCTTGCATGGAAAAGGAGGATAGACATAGTCCTTGAAGAAAGAGAAGTCATTGAACATATCAATGAGAAGGTCTCCTCTAAATACATGGAAAGGGATTCTTATGAAAGTGCCCCTCATATAACAGTATTGAAGACATCAAAGAGATATATACATGATAAGTTGGTACAACTATTCTCTGAAGATGTGATAAAGAAAGGTCATATCACTTAGATGATAGATCTGATCTCAACAAAATTGAAGGCATCAAAGGATGAAGGGATATCTTCACAAGATCTCAACTGCAAGATCTAGGAGAGATGATAAGGAGATAATCATCATTGTTCTAAATGCATTAACTGATGAACAAGGTAACAAATGTCTATGAGGATAAGAAGGCTATCCCATTCAACAACTTGTGGTTTCTATGCAAGAGAGGAGATGATAGGTTGAGGGCAAAAGTGTTGAAGGATCAAATGAAAGGATTCAAGCATTTTGTCGAAAGGAAAGAAGAACATAGCTAAGATTCAATGTTGTGAGCATTATAGGAAAGATTGTCCTAAGCTTAAGAAGGGCAATAACAAAGAAGATAGAAAAGAAGTCCATTTCACCGAAGAAGTGGAGGAAGTTGAAAGAAGGAAGTCCAGGGAAGAGGAAAAGCATTAAAAATAAGAGCTTGTGACATCACTATAGGAAACATGAAAGATGTCTAATAATCAACTATGAAGGTTATAGCTCTTTAGAATCTCATTGGAAACTTAAGAAAGGGAAGAAGTCATCCAAGACAAGTCTCATCATACATCAAGTCAAAAGGAAACATCTATTAGATAGGGATATGCAAGATCCTCAAGATTCTCTGATGGAATCCTCATCGGAGGATTCACTGATCTAGAGTGGAAGCAAGTGTTTCATAGGAACTCCAACTTCTGGAGTTCATGGGATGATGGTATGATGACATAAGAGATGTAGCAAATAAAGGGGTTGAAGATTTTTTCAATCGAGGAAGTTGTTGAAAGAAGCCTAGATGACCTAAAGGTACATGAGGTATGTATGCTTGTATTTAATATTATAATGACATGTCATATGGTTGCAGGTAACATGGATCACTACTTCTATCTTGAGAAGCATAATCAAGGCAAAAGGATCTCCTCCTCTGAAAGGATGCAAGAATGCATAAGTCACACTAGATGAAATCAACATAATATGTCCTCATATGAAGTATGAGGTAGTTGACTACAATTGTGGAACTCTGATTGGGAGCTCTTGGGAATGAAACGTGTGAAGAAAGGAAGGAGGAGATCGTGCGATATCCAATCATGGTAAAGGCAATCAACATCCAAAAGACCAAGAAGATTTGACTAGAAAATCTCCCGGAAAGATATGAAGACTCTGATGGAAGTCTGGAAAAGATGGAGACCCTTGACAATGGACATATTTGAGAGATGTGTCAAAATGTATGCAGGATGCTAATACCTACAGGAAGATGTCATGATGAAATACCATCACAAAGGTAATCTTGATTTAAGTGTTTATTTCTTATTTTTGAACAAATATCTAGATGGGCTTATGCAGGACTGCCAAAGGGAAGCACTGTGGATGACTTCCAAGAGAACCATATAGAATGATGTAAGATCCTTCCAAAAAATATGGCATGAAGCAGCATGACATGAAGCAAGGCTAGATGAAGACTAATGGATCACTTTCTGATGAAAGAAGTGTTGTCGCATAAAGTGTCTAGGCACCGCAACAACGCTCAGAGTAGGGGTTGTCACTCTAATTCCTACTCACTTCGTTTAGACTCTCCCCTAGCTAAGTCAAGTGGGGTAGTCCCTATAGGCAGATGGATGATGGGAGACATGTGGAACCACAGGGCCTAGGAGATCTATGGCAAGGAAATTTGTTAATGATGAACCTTGTTATTAATTAAGGCAAGTATTAACGATATGAGCAATGTTAAGATATATAAAATTAAACATGATTAGGAAAACCACAAGATAAAAATGATAGACCAATTCCGTTAGACAACAATACTCTATGATAAATCGGTGTACTTGCTAAGAAATGATATCAAACTACAATATAACAATGTTGCGAAGAGATGTTAGTATGATGAAGATGAATTGTATGATGCAACTAGCAAATGGATATGAGATGATCAAATTATAAATATCTTTAACCACAGTCAATGAGCCAAACAGCTATCAATCTACTTCTTTAAATGCCTTTGTCAATGAAATGAACCATCATAGCTAATAAATCAATTTGCTATGGAATAAAATCCAAACATTAATACTTTTGAACAAGATGAGCACTCACTCAAAAAAAAAATTAAAGATAATGGATTCTTAAAAGAGATATAACAGTCATGAAACAAGCCTAATAACTTATGCCCAAATAAACAATGCAGTCATTGTTATGATGAACCTTAAATCTGAATGCAATGTTAATGACAGTAAATTGCATTCATGATGATGCTCTCACTTGGATGATACAATACAACAAGTTAAGCTTTGACCGTGATTGCTAACAGTGATTCAATAATGTAACAGAATATATATCAATTAAGGGTGGTAGCAACCAATAGTACTTGCCCTTTCACTGTAATGCTACTTGCTGCCTGGATGAGATTAGTCACTGCACATAAATGTAAATCAGACCTCTACAAGAATGATATCAAAACTT
This sequence comes from Pinus taeda, assembly GCA_000404065.3. Classification (NCBI taxonomy): domain Eukaryota; kingdom Viridiplantae; phylum Streptophyta; class Pinopsida; order Pinales; family Pinaceae; genus Pinus; species Pinus taeda. The sequence goes on along the minus strand of APFE031216397.1, from coordinate 236,044 downwards.
TAATAGCTTGAGGTCAAGTCTATAAACTGAATTCAGTCCTCAAATCATAAGAAAATCAACGAGTCCCTTTCAGATTTCATCCAGAAATAGTCCTCAAATACTCCAGATCATCAGAAAATGGGAACATTATCAATCAGAAGGTAAGAACTGCAATTTTCATTACTGCTTTGGTAGAGATGAGGCAGCAGAAGACAGCGAAGGGTTGCTAGGAGAAGGTTGTAGTAGGTTTAGGAGCAGCGTTGGGCTAGCAGCTAGGGAAATAGGATAGCAGGCTAGTCAAGACGCAGCGTAGGGTTGTATGATAGGTGGAAAGATTTGCAGCTTGGAGATAAGGAGCTGGAGCAAATTAGGAAAGAGATAGAGGTGTAGGGAAGCAAGGAAAGGACTGCCGCAGGCAAGATCTGAGGGAATAAGGCCTGCGGCCATAGGAAAAAGGTTGCAGCCTGTTAGGAAAAGGGAAAAAGGTTGCAGCCTGTTAGGAAAAGGAAAGATAAGGGCAGAAAAGGCCAGTGTGGAGGAGAAGAAAGGAGGAGGGAGGAGAGGAAGAAAAGGGAAGGAAGGGAGGAAGAAAAAGGAGGAGGAAAAAGGTAGGGGAAGAGGGACGCAGGCCGTAAGGCCTAAAAGAAGGAGTACGCAACCAAGTAGGGCTGCCCCTAGGGCCTAAAACCCAGAAATTTAACCTCTTTTAGCTTTCGAAAAAAAAAATTATGGAGATCTTTAATCAAAATTTCGATTGTCCCTTCTAAATAATTTCTGGATGATCCCTTCTTGGACAAATCGCTGAAGGCCAGATCTTTCCCTTCGAGGTCTAGATCTAGCTTCAAATCCTTTTCTTATTTTAGATCTACACCTGTAAAACAAAAACCAAAAACAACCAAATCCAATATATACAAAAACTAAACAAAACCCCAGAAACCGAAATTAGAAAATATTTAGAACTATACAAAATATCTACAGATCTATGAACAAGAGTTGCGGTTTTGTCAGATATGAGTATGAGTCCAACTCCGCTCCTAGACTTGAAGATCTAAAGCTCTTACTAGCCTGATCTTTTAGCCTGACCGTAGATCCAACTTTGAGAACTACCCTGTGCAATGGAGCTCATCTAACAATTCATTTATAAATGGTACTAGAAATTTGCTTTTAATAGTTAATTTGTTCAATTCGCGGTAGTCTATGCAAAGTCTAAAAGACCCATCCTTTTTTCGAACTAGTACTACTGGAGTGACATATGAGCTTCTACTCTTCGTAATAACTCCACATTTTAGCAAGTCTTGAATTAGCATGTCTATCTCTATTTTGTGATGATGAGAATAGCGAAACAGTTTGACATTCACGAGTGCCACATCTGTTTTGACTTCAACAATTTGTTCTATCTTCTGTTCTAGAGGTAATTTCATACGCAACTCTTGAAATATCGTGTTATATTTCTGGATCAAGGTTGTAACCTTACGTTGTTGGTGAATTCCTTCTGTAGATAACAATTCTAATTGTTGATATTGTGCGACGAATACAGGTGCTCCCTTTTGAATAAGTTTCTTCATTTGTTGCGCAGATACGATTTGAGTAGGAGGAGCTTGAAACCTAAACAATTTATATTTCCTTCCAGCCCATTTAAACTTTATAAATTGCTTCTGGTGATTTGTGTAATATGTTCCTAATGTTTGTAACCATTGTATTCCCAATACAACATCTACACCTCCCAAGGGTATTGTGTAAAGCTAGATTTCATTTCGTAGTCACTTAATTGCAATTTAAATGTGATTCTTAATATGTCCTTTTAGCTTTATGGTTTGTAGTTCTGCTATTCCCATGATTGCAACTAGGGAAATTCTTGGCATAGCATCTTCTTCTACCTCTATGTTTGGAGCATCATTGCCCTCTTTAGTATCTTCGTCTAAGTCACTAGTTGAGGCATCCTCTTCTTGTTCTGCTTCACAATTGTAGAGTTTTTGCGTGTTGCATTTGTGTCCTGGTGAAAAATTGTCCCCACACTTACAACATTTGCCATCCTTTTTCTTTTTAGAGCTTGAATATTGGTTCCTGTCTTCCCGCAATTGAGGCGGAATATACTTGTTAGATTTGTCCATAGAATTCTTACTTGATTTTCCCTTCGAGTAGGTGCTTGATTTTTCGGAAATGGTATATGATGACATTGAATTTATGCTTTTGTTCAATAATCCTTGTTGCATGTCTAGCTTCTTCGATAATGTTGGGCTTGTACAATTTCAATTCTGCACGAATATAATCTTTAAGTCCATATCTATACATTTTAAGTAGTTGTTCATCAGTAAATCATCTTTGTCTTGTAGCAAATACTTCCCATTCGTGGGTGTATTCACTTACATGTCCTTTTTGCTTGAGATGAACAAATTTGTCATAGACATCATCTTCTTCTTCATCAAAGAATCTTTTTAGCAAATCATCCACAAAATTCTTCCAAAGGAAAGAACGAGCATCACATTTGTCGGACCACCAGAGGAACCAACCAGAGGTCTCTAATTGTTGGATGCGATCATGATTTTCTCTCATTCACCTATTAACGGGTTTGGTTCAAAAATGGTTTCCATTTTATTAACTCAAACAATAGTGCCTCTATGGTCTTTACCATCATATTTTGGAAGTTCCTTTTTAATTTGTTGATAGTCCTTTTCTAGAAATTTGGTGTAATATTGGGTACCTGAGAAACATATCTCAGGCGAGTTAGCAGGTTCATCCACGTTCCTATTTTATGGGCTGGATTTTGGTCTTTGAAAAGTTTGCATTGTTAGTATATCCACCTTCTCCATTAATTGATTAATTCGTTTGTTATGGTCCTCAAGTCTTTTGGTGGTTTCGTCAAATTTGTCGTCTCTTTGCAGTATTTCTTCCATCATTAATATTAACTTCTTTTGATCTTCGTTAATTTCAATTTGCGTTTTTTGTAGATTACCAAGATGATATTGCACGTCATTGATGTCGTCTCTACAACGACTAATATCATCTTGTAATTCTTCATTATTTACCATTTTGCCCTTTTTCTTGGTGGAACCAATGTTTTTTTAAATTAATTATTTTTCGCCTTGGAAAAATCTGGGCAGATCAACCCTGAAGAGAATCTTTTAAAGCCCATCGGCCAGACTAGCAGGGCCTAACCCCAAGGGTGTCAAGGAGAATTGACCCTATGACCTCCCGATCGGCGAGGTACTTAACAATGGGGACTTGACCAGTTGAGCTAACCCTTGGGGCTTTTTTAAAATCAATTATTATTATTATTATTATTAGAATTATATATATATATATTGATATTGTATAATAATTGATTATATAATAACTATTATATCACTTATTATATAAATTATATAATAATTAATTATTATATGACTTAATATATAACAATGATACGTATGGAATGTATTCGACAGAAGCAACGAAACGCTTGACTAGCACAAGACACGAGGATTTTGTCAAGTAAGAGAGGCGGTTGGTTGGAGTGTCGAACTGTAAGGGCAACGGCAGCAGGGAGACAGTAGAAGGAACGTGATTGAGAGGGAGTTGATGGTGAAGAACATCGCGGCAAGGATCAGAAGTGGTGGTGACGGGGGATGGTTTCTCAGGACCGGGCTCAGCATGGGAGAGAGTTGTCGCTACAATAGAAGGGATGACAGGAACGAAACAAATCGCAGTAGGGAAACAAGGTTGATGGCAGGAATAGAAAATTTGTCAAGCGGACAATGACTCGGCGAGCAGACAAGGGAAGCAAGGGAAACGGGTGGCAGCGACTGCGAACACGATGCAGACAATTGTTTGTGGCTAGTGATGGACAGCGAGGGTGTGGAGTGGAAATTTGGATATGGTTGGAAGTAAAGAATGATAGGAGTGAATGAAATGAACTTGATTTGCACAACGATGCCTTTGATACCATTGTTGCAAGCGAAAGCTTGATTGCAGAAACAAATATATATATTTAGGAAAATTAAAAAGCTTTGCTTATTGTTGACGTCAAAAGTATTTAATATTCAACGAACAAAATGGAATCAGTCACTAATGAGAAGGAAAATGAGTCTAAGTCAGAAACGAAAGAGGGAAGATTTCCTAAAACTTTTAGCATATGTGTTGGTATGCTATTTAAAATCAAAGGATCACTTTCAGGAAAGGATGTTATCATCTTTATCAATCCTACTCAAAATAATAATTATGTTAGCACTGAATGTGCTAACCAATTAGTGATTCCTGAATCGAATATAATTGAAACTAATTTTGTTGACACAAGTGACAAACAATACGACATAAGCAATCTACAACTAAGTATTGAAGACTATACTTTTGTCTCGCAATTCACTGTTAAAACCTTATTTTGTGACATTAGTGATATAATTTTGGGTTCCCCTTGGATGCAATCACTAGGGTCCTTCATCCTAAATATGAAAAATAAGTTTTTGACATTATCTTATAAAGAGAAAAAAATAATGCTACAAGATGTTACAGGGAAGTTGAATTCAGTATTACCATAAGACATACTAGATATATCAAAAGTAATTTCTCAAGAAAGTAAAAAGGCGATACAAAATAAACAAGGGGGAATTGGCGAAATCACCACTGACAAAAATGAAGAAGTTACTCGCCTCAAGGACCACAACGAGAAATATTGACACAAATTAAGAAACTTAAAAACGAAAAGAAGTTTGCAGTTGTGTCGTCAACAACAGTTCCATCAATGGTATTTTTTATTTTTTTGGTACAAATCGTCGAAGGCCGACACGTTGAAGGCTCTCTTATAACAACCTTCTTTTCTGGGAGAACTGACCGATGGCTTCTGAAACTACCGGAGTTTTCACAATGGCTCCCATACATGATATAATAGATGTATGCGCACATTTTCATTTGCATGCTTGACAACCCAAATGAAAAGAGGTTGGAACTCTAAAATTGAAATATGGCGGGAAAACCCTGTAACGCGAAGAGATTGGAACTCCAAAGCTGAAATAAGACAGACCCTACAACCCAAAATAAAGCACGAAAAAAATCGAACATGAACATAAATTTATTGAACTTAACACACAAAATAAGGCACACAAAAAATTGAACATGAACCGAAATTTATCGAACTTAACCTGAACCTGAAATGTTTTTGAGGGTCGCCGAATTTCGAACCTCAAGGTTCAAATTCAACGAACCCTGTGACACTGGCCCAAATTGAAGATAAGGGAACGAATATCGATCCAGTGAATATCAAAACTCAAGATTCAAGAAGAAGACAAGCCAAATGAAGAAAAGACACACTTAGATGTTGCAGTGCAGACAATGAAAATCCCATGTGAAGGTTTTGTAACTAACTCAACAACATCATCACCTGAAGTAAATCAAAATATTGCCACATACATGATAAAGGGAAATCAAACCACAAGAACTCCCTAGCGACATTCGAATCACAAGAGCAGACAACTCAATCAAACTTCATATCTGTATCACTCAGATCAGAAACAGCAAACTTTTGCTCTGAAGACTGCTAATGTCAATGCAATACAATTTTGTGATAAAAGTTCACACAAAGTATCCAGTAACCGTAAGATTACGCAGAAGATTGATTTAGGATGGTCAAATCCATTGTCAATCCGACAATTTTGCTTATCACTAAGAGCATCATATCAACTTGTATCAACGAAGATGACAATTCTGTGAGGAAAAGACGTTTGAGCCCACAAAATAGATCAAGCCCTTTCATCAGTAAGCTTTGAGGACAAAGCTTTTTGAGGAGGAAGGCAATGTTATGAATAAAATATAAATAATAATAATACGTCATAAATAATGACTAATTAGTTAATGAAGAGGTATGTCCCTAAAGACATGACCATTCATAATGGAACACTTTCCTAGAGTATATAAGCATGCCCTCACTCTCATTTGTAACATTATATTCTCATTCATAAAATTTAATATATATTCATATATCTTCAATGGAGATCTTTATATTCCTAGCCTTTTGGAGTATTTAACTTCTGAGTATACGAACTTTCTTCGTTACATTGGTATTAGAGCATTGGTATAGAATTGGTATCATAGCATGATCGTTTGTGAAGAGGTATCAGCCTACGTATATAAGCAAGCCCTCACCTTCATTTGTAATCATCTCATCAATTATATTATATAATATTCAATATACAATTACTTGTCCTACAATGGATGTTTTTGTCATCGAAGTATTCTGAAGACTATTGTAGGTCTACGAACCTTGTTTGTAACAATGGTACCAGAGCATTCCTCTGAGTATACGAACTTTGTTTGTTACATTGGTATCAGAGCATTCCTTTTAGTATAAGAACTTTGTTCTTTACATTGGTATCAGAGCACTTCTTTGAGTATACGAACTTTGTCCATTACATTGGTATCAGAGCACTTCTCTGAGTATACGAACTTTGTTCGTTACAGATTTCTTGGAGGGCTGACTGTTGATTTGTGGTAGCAACGGATGTGCTCTAAGCCTCAAATTTTGCAGGGAGACTTGGGCACATGTATTCCAAAGAACTCAGAAATCATTTTGGGAAATTCCATCCAGAAGTGATTTTATTAAAATAATTAATATTTTTAATGGGGTTCCTAAGTCTAATCTTAGGAAAATTAAAATATTAATGGGTATTAATCTAATCAGGCGTGAAACTTCTAGAAAGAACACAGATCAAGCCAAAACGATCTGAGTCTTTCAATATGATTTAATCTAGGTCGTTGGTTGTCTAGCAGGAAGATATAAGAAGGGCTTGAGGGTCATTTGGAAAGCACCAAGAGAGATCAAGAAATCGATTTTCTGAAGTGAGAAGTTCTCAAGAGGAAAATTTGATTGAGGAGATTTCTTGCAGCTGAGCGATAGGGATAACAGCTTCCAGAGAGAGATTCTCAGCCGGAGAGTCATCAGCAGAGAGAGGCAGAGAGTGATCCAGTAGCCTTGACGCAGAGGCTGATGCATGGCCAGAAGGGCCACGCAGAAGCAGTGCAGAGGGAGAGAGAGAAAGTTGAAAATCAGAGCAAAGAGTCAGTTTCAGCAGCCGGAAGCTGGGCTGTGTGACCAGGCGACTAAGAGCAACGACTTTGGGCTACTAATCGATTCCCCAGTTGGGTGACGCTGTGCTTGAGAGGGTTGACGTTGGGACAGTGTAGAGGCGGCGCAAAGACAGCACAGGGCCTGCCAAGGGCACCTCATCCAGCAGCTGAAACAGCCGAGAATTTTTCTCAATGATTGTGTGAGGTAATCTCACAAGGCTTCTGCCAGTATTTCTCTTTGTAACTGAATAGACCTGTGAGGTATTCAGAGATGTATTCAAAATCTGCTACTGCTTAATAATAATAAACCCTTGGAGTTGTTGCACCGATTTTCCCGCATTGGGTTTTTCCAGGGACATTTGTCCAAAAATAACGGTGTCCTATGTGTTTGTATTTCCTTGCTCAGTTTCTAACTTTATATGTTTCAGAATCATATTTAATTTGGTGTAAGCTACTTCAGTAATTTACTTCAATGTTTCAAGAAGAAATCTGAAATAGGTTTGTAATGTAAGTTACGATCTAGGTGAAGTAGACTCAATTGGTTGCAATAGGATTGTTAGATCTAGGAAATTTCACATGGTATCGGTGTTGTTGATGTGAAACAGGAAGAGCAGATCTAGTACTGAAGCAAGGGCCAACTTGTTGCAGCAAGCAACAGTTCGAATCCCCTGAGAGATTACACAGTTCTAGCTAGGAGGGTTGTATTTTCGTGGGTGTCTCTCTCTGAGTGAGCCGACAGAAAGGTAAGACTGTCGGATCGAGAATTTGTCGAGGCAGAGGGAGCTACGCAAAGCCACGCAGAGCTAGAGGGACGCAGTTTTCTCCAAGTTGAGTGCTGGGTAGAAAAGTCGTCAGAAGGAGGAAGCAAATTGCATAGTGAGGGAATACTTCCTCAATGATTTCTTGCTGAGGAAATCAGCATTTCTCATTTGCTGAGCAGCAGAGTAGTAGCAGTTTACCAGCCCCATCAGGGAGTGCATAAGTCAGCCTAGGAGCTATGCAGTAGGGAGAAAGAGGGAATTGTTCGACATTTTTCGGATGACATGGCAACCAGTGGCGAGGGATCAGAACAGGTTGGATGGGGCTTCCAACTACGTCATCTAGAAGGCTAGAATGTTTTTTCTTCTAGATGAGCATGCCCTCAAGACATATGTTGATAGTGTGGTAGTTATCCCTGCGGATGCAGATCCGCTAAAGAAGCACAGAGTTGAGATGGCTAAGGTGAAAAGGATGATCCTGAATGGAGTCAAGGATCACGTGGTGTGCCATGTTGCTAGCAAAGGAATTGCTAAGGAGATGTGGGATGCCTTGGCCACATTGTATCAGGGATCTTCCGAGCAGCAGAAGATGTACTTAGAGCAGAAGTCGAGATCTGCTCAGATGCAAAAGGGAGAATGTGTGGATCCATTCCTCACGAAACTAAAGGAGACTCGTGATGAGTTGTTGGCTGCGGGGCACACACCTCAGGATTCGGAGTTAGTGAGACTCGCTCTAAATTCTGTCTCGGATGAACGGCAAGTCTTTGTCCAGAGTATCTTGGGCACAACAGTATTGCCAAATTGGGACGAGATGTGGGCAGCTCTGAAACAAGAAGAGCTAAGGAGAGACTTGCTCAAGGTCAAACTTGACGAAAGCAGCATCAGCAGTGGATCGAAGCCAAAAGTAGAGGAGGATAACGCAACCTTTGCATCGAAGGGACAACAGGGGCAACAGAGACGAAATAAGGATGTCTCCAAGGTGAAGTGCTTCAGATGTGGCGAGATGGGCCACTATGCATCCTATTGTCATTTGAAGAAAAAGGGCAAGGATGAGAAGCATGATCCTAAGGTTGCAGCAGCAGTAAACTGACTCATCATGTTGACTGCAAAACAAATATCTGGTCTAGTGTTGACCAAATACATTAAGGAACCAATCAGCTGCCTGTACAATGTGGGATCCACCAACTCGGAATCCGAAGCATGAA